>JBAJFG010000241.1:0-175004 GCA_037903475.1 Ancylostoma caninum
GTTATTTCGCAATCAGGGCGAGGATTCCGCAGTTTTTTTTTAATCCAAAGTTGTTTTTGATAATTAGAATTGCTGGAATGGTTGAATTAAAGAATGAAGGCTCCAGTATTCGCGATGAGCACATCCCTGTAAGTTTGATTGTAGACTTGATTTGTAAAGTATTGTTAGGACAGCAAGTGGTGCTCATTTGTAAAGTATTGTTAGGACAGCAAGTGGTGCTCATTTTTGGATATTATTCCACTGTTTCCACTATCTTAATAATGAAGAAGAATCGACATATCATCCATCGACCTTCCGCTTGAATCGTTGCAATTTTTCAACTGCAGTAGTTTTTGCCCTGTCTTGTTGTTTTATTTATTTTTATTCATTTATTTACTTAATACACCGCAAAGATGTGCACATCAAAGAACAAAAATAAAACGCGTAAAAAGGAAGTAACGGAGGATCTTCACTGGGGCTTCTGTCACAGTAAAGTTATAGTCCATTCTAGGGACAGAAAGTGAGGCACTTGGAAAAAAATGATTGTTTTCATGATCCGTTGCCAGTTTATCTCCTTCCATTATAAGTTTTCAGGTCTTGACTTCACAGGAGGCTCATATTGTCTCCCAGCTTGTGGCTCGCCTTGATGACGCAGAGAAATTCTATAAAGGCCCCGACGTCAACGAGTTGAGGTATGTGTTAATAAGTATTTCTGCTGCGATATTCTGATTTTTATACTTTTTCTAGGGATTTGGTGATGCCACCAGAATGTGAGGTGATTGAAGAGATCAGTGGACGTGTTGTAATGTTTGTACCATTACACGAATGTTCCTTACATGCGTATGCTCAAAAGAAAGGTTTTCATATGACTGAAGCTGATGTGGAACCAATTTTTAAGCAGGTATTGTGTTTTATTTCGTTATAGCGAATTAGCGGATATTTTACTGTTGCGAAATCATTGGAAAGTATTCTGTGTGGAACGATTTCGCAAGCGAGCAGAAGTGCGAATATTTCGTTGCGTTAATAATGCGCCTATACTTGAATGAATCCAGTTCGAGAGTTTTCAATACAATTCCATGTTGCGGTAAAAAGTTTGGAAAATAGGGAGAAAGGAATCGTACAGTGTTGCCTGGGTTACTGCAGTAGCTATTGTAGGTGCTGCGCTCATGGGTATGAATTGAGGAATATTTCTTTACCATAGATTTTGCAAGTGGTATTTATGCATATATCGCTTCAAAACTTTAGTTGTAATTTAGTACAGTCAGCAAGTTGCAGTGCTAGTAACGTTCACATTTTCAGATTGTGCGTATTCTTGCATTTTGTCACGCGTTAGGGATAATCGTTCGAAATCTGAAACCACGTAAGCTCGTATTCGATCAGCAGAATCGTATACGTCTTGAAAACGTGTTGGATTGTATTGTCTGTGATGATCCAACTGATGACCGTATGGTTGATAAGTACTGTACTCCAGCGTTTGCTGCTCCAGAGGTGAGCATTCTCGTTTCATTCATCGACAGATGTTCAACTCATTACGGCGGTGTAGGTGGTGAATCGCGCACCAAATTTCTCTGGAAAAGCTTGTGACGTCTGGAGTCTTGGCATATTGCTTTACCTATTACTGCTCGGTCGTTATCCTTTTTACGATGAAACTCCGGCTGGTGTGTTCTCCAAAATACGTGTGGCAAAAGTCGTCTTGCCTCCGGATGTGCATTTGAGCGCTGGCGGTTAGTTTCAGCAAACCTTTTCCAAACTCCCCTGCATATCCTGATGTCGCTCTTTCAGCTCGTGCACTTATATTCGGGTTATTGCGACGTGATCCAGATGAGCGTCCGACCACCGCTGAATTGCGATACACGCCATGGGTCTGTCCACCGAAAGTGCCTTGCAGGAGAAGACCAACTGATCCACGAATCAGTCCGACACTTCATATGCGTATTGCATTGGCTGTAAGTATTCAAACTAATTAAATCATAATGTGGTTTTCTGGTATTTTCCCTACTGTCTTTTTAAATAATCTTGCGCATTAAACGTGGTTCAAAAATTGGGCAAATCCCGCCACTTTGCTATGCGTTGGCTCATGTCCAACATGATTACCAAAATGATTAGCCGTCAAGTAGAAAGTTGGCTGTGAAATCTTACCCACTACATCCATTCTTACCCAGTACATCTAGTCACATTTTTGAATCATACCCAGTACATCCAGTCACATTTTTGAATGATATCCATACTCAAATCCTCTAAACTTTGAACTCTGGGCATCTTTATTTAAGTATATATGTATGCGAGTGAATATTGTTAACCTTCACTTCTAAGTCAGTTAGTTTCCTATCTGTTTTTACTTATAAAACAAAGCTTATGGTTATTTGTTTGACATGAAATTATTCTTATTAAGTAATCTCGTAAAGTAATCTACTTTTGTGTAAGATTTCTCAGCAGTTAAATGGAACACATTAATGGTTTATGCAATTGTGAAGAATGTAAGTTACACTCGAAGAGTGTGATGAGGAGGAGGAAGATTGTAGGAAATTGCGGTAAGGAATTTTTCTGGTCGAGAAATGCCCATAGGGCATTCACCCTGTAGTGAGCTTTGAAAGGAGAGCCATGGGCTGAGATGCGGCCATTTTCAATCAATATCGAACATGTTCGATACCGATATATCACTTCCTTTCTGAATGCCTTGTAGAACATAATCACCGTTTAATTATATGAATTTTAGTCGTAGAGTGTTCGGAATACGTGTCGCTTGGTGTTTATAGCCCGTTTCAAAAACGAAGATAGTTGGGTATTTGTGCCTATGATCTGCCTTTCTCGCTCGCCTCTAAGAATACGGCACTATTTCTCGCATTCTCTCCTTCTCTATATTCTTCACAACTACGTTCCCTAGTGAAACGCACTATACTTACCTTTGCATCGCTCTTGGCGTGGTTACTTGTTTCATGTTAATTCACTGGTTACGCCCAGTAAATTCACCTTGAACGGCGCTGCAGCAAAGTAAAAGATTAATATTTGCTGCCAGTTCAGTTAAAGGTTACTTTAGTGTGGTCAACGTAGTTGTGGCTAAGTGTGAGCTTTTCAGCAGAACCTTCTGGAGGAGATGACTGAACCGTTCGTTCGAGTACCGTGCTATCCTCCGCGCTCTCGATCCGTCGGTCGCACGAGTGCACTAGCGGCTCAGTCGTCGTCGTCTTCGTCGGCGACGTCATCGTCGTCGACTTCGCCAGCGACGTCAAGGTCTGTTCTGTCGTCGTCAGTGTTGACTGCATTTGGTGCTCCTGTAGTTCAACGAACGCTAGATAGTCTTGTATTCAACGGGCGTCCTCTGATGTCGTCGCTAGAGTCAGCGAACTCCGTATCGTCGATGAATTTTTAAGGCGGCTTAACATTGCTCAAGCAAAATAGTTTTACGCCTTTACATACCCTGGATTTTGTTTACCCATTTTCGTTTTTGTACTTTCATGTTTGTTCCATACGAATTTCGTGTTATTGTTTGTGATCAGTTTGTGTATACTACCTGAACCTCTTTTATGGTTCTTGTCAGAAGGCTTGTAAATTTCTTTTCCAAATCTTTTTATTCGCTCCTGTCCTCATCTGTTTTACTTTCAGTCATTTCGGTTTTTGCCGGGCTTATTTATTTTATGTCGTTTTATAAATTTACTGTAAATCGTAGTATTTTGTACGTTAATAATTTTACCCTCGAAATTGCCTGTAGTGTTAGATATGGATCTTCTCTTTCTTCCATCTGCATTGAAAGTCTTTAACGAGTTGGCTTATAAGTTAGTTAGGTCTTCGTCGAACCGCTTAGTCCATTGTTAACGAGTGCTGCTCGGAACAGTGGGACGCTTGTATAATTGCTCTGGTTTACTGGATCAATCCATCCAAGTGTTGAACGTTCAATCTTTCTACGCTCCAGGCTAGCGTTGAGTTCGTTTTATCTTTTTGTCTTCGCCTCAGTTTGAGACCGTATCAAGTTCTCTTTTCTTACTTTATGCGGAGTGATGAGTTCACGTACATGTCTATTTGAGTCATTTTTATTCTTTCTCTGTTTCGCTCTTCGCATACCTCAAAAGGTATGTGGACTAGTGGTGGGTCTCTTTAGAACGCTAGATCGTTATTTCGTTTTGTTTCTCTTCTTTTGAAATGAGCGTTTTACTTCTGCTTGAGTATTTGTTCTATTAGGTATTTGTTTCGTTGTACATAAAGAAATGTCTAATTTCTAGCGCAGCGGTCTGTATATGAAATTGATTCTCAATTGATCTGGTTATGCTTTGTCAGTGAAAGTGGACTTGATGTTCCCTGAATTTTCTTGGCATTTTTTTCACTGGGTTGGTAGAGGTCATAGACGATTTGAAGGTTCGGTGGTTTTAAGGGGAGCTGACATCTGGTGGAAAGACGGTAAATTGTCTTTCAGTGCTGTGGGTGCTGCTATAGTACTCGAGGAGTATAACTCAAAGTTGGTTAACCACTCAAGAGTTAGGAAGTAAGAACAAAAATGAGAAAGAACGAGACAAATCGCAATGTTCCATGTTAGAGTATATGATGTACAGTGGACGTCAATGGCGTTGGCCCATTTGCGGCCTTGAGAACGACGTCGCGCAACCGCGCCACGTGCGCCGTAACCTATATTCTGCTGCTGTTATGCAATTTCTCACAGCTTTTCTACTCGATTCTAAGGATTTTCGAGCAAATCGGGCAGAAAAGACCCTAGAAATAGCATTCCGCAGGTGACGACACCGATCCCGGCGCGCGCGGCGCGGTCGTTCTACGTTTCTCGAGGTCGCAGATGGGCCACCGCCGTTGCCGTCCACTATATGTTACCTGCGCTGGCTTAATCTGTTAGGAATGAGCATCTACGGTCTTATCGAATTATAGGGGAATTCGTGTACCTGTTGCTCGGCAGAGATTAGTTGAGTAGGGTGTGTGCTAGATACAGCGATTGATGACAATAGTTCACCACCGTGAATTCACCTATCCGCCATTATCCCATGCAATCAGAGCAGCACCTTGGAGTAGGCGTCGATGAGGGGGCATTTTCTCGAGAAGCACGCGACGGAACCGCGCCGCTAGCGCTAGGGTCCTCTCAACGACAATAAGCTATGGATGTTTCTTGACAGTTCTCTTGATAGCTAACATTCAAATATGATGAAAAATTAGCAAGAAAATCCCGATTTGCCCCTACACTGCCGATACCAACGCGAGCGTCGCGGCCGCGCCGCATACTTGCCGCAGAACTCTTCGGACAGGGTGGTCTAGCTTGCGAATAATACGGAGGGAGTGTGGTAACCTTTGCATTGCGTGCGCTGTGCAACTTGCAGCTGTCATAATCCATTGTTCTTCACGACTGCTACCCCTTGCAGTGGAGTAGACGTTTTATTCGAGAATCGAGACTTGAGTGTTCACAGTTCCATTGAATCGAATTTCAAACCGATGGGAATATCGAAAATTGAGAAGAGATCTACATTTTCAAGAAAAAAAAAACGACTGTCGAAAAAGATCTAGGTTCTATAAGGTGGACATTCTTGAATGATGGTCCACCGTTATCTCTAGTCGTCTCTGGAATGTTGCTAAATAATCTGTTTGCAAGAAATAACGATATGGAAAGATGTAGGGTAGCGAAAATCATTACAGTTTTCCTAGTAAATTGTAAAAGTCGAGTCATTCGATGTACTTATTGAAAGCATACAACTTGCACACTCTTGTAGTAACTCTTTTACGTATAGGCACGAGCTAAGTCACTGGGTTAGCCATCCTTAGTTTCGCCATGAGGAATTTTTCTCCCTTGCCGTGCTGTTGTATGTTTGTCTTCTTTCATTGTCTGAATATGGTGCTATGCTCTGCCTAGAGCCGTAATTTACATCTTTCATTTTCACTTACTTTATTCAAGAATGCGTCGGCAATATCCAACTCCCAAGGAGTACGCCGAGGCCCAACAAGAGCTAGGCAGTTGTCTGCCGGAATTCCGCGAAACTCTTCGGCGTGCAGCGACTTTTGGAGCGTCAGCCGGCGTACCATTCGGTCTCTACGTGGCCTATAGGTGAGTCGGATAAGGTGGCAATGAGTCTTCTGAACAGAACTTACCAATCATTCACCCAGGCAACATGGCCGCGATTTTCGTGCTTTTGCTGGCAAGTCGTTGGCTACATGGGTTGCAACAACGTTGACATTTGGAGCCATAGGTCTTATGGCGGGCACTTACAACTGTTTGCGTGTACAAATGTAAATAATTATTGTTGCTGTATTTTTACCAGGTTTGTTGATTTTGACAGATGAATTACGATATCATAGGAAAATGATTGTTTCAAACCAGCGTCTGAGTGTTGTTGGTGCAAGTTTGTTGTCGAATCTGTTCTGCAGACGGAATAAGTTCTGTTGTAAGTTGCAGGCACAATAAAACTTGCTAATAACTGCTAGCTTACACACTCGACAAGGCGTTCTCAGGTATTTCAAGGAAAAAAGAATCACCTCCAGGGTTATGGTCGGTTCCACCGGGAAAGATAGTTGGAGAGGTGCCAACGAGAAAAATAACGCAGGAGTGTGTTCAGCAAGTCGAGTGGTGGCAAGAAAATGTGCACGGATACTCGGCTATCGTTGCGTATGGAGGCGACTATATCTCACAGTGAGTAGTGTTCTCACGCTTGGAATGGGAAAAGGTCACAGTACATTCATATCTTCTACATGTGTTCTGACCTTTAAAAACGCTGTGCGAGAATCGCTGCAAAAATGCTGAACGAATTGTTTTTAAAAAGTCAGGAAGCCGGAATTCCGCTCCGTGACGGGAAGGGTTGGATGGGAGGCGGGGGGAGGGGAAGGGTTCTCAATATACACGAAATTTGACGGATTTCATCGACTTGGAGTCCATCAAATGACACTGCTTTTTCGAAAATTCAGACCCGTTCGAATTTACGCAGTTGCAGTTCTGATGGCTAGAACATTAATTCAGTCGAATAGTGCCTATTCGAAGCTCGGTTCTACTGCTATTCGAGTCATACGAATCAAAAGTGTACGGTATAGGCTCGATATATCACTAGATATTAGCCTTTTCGTATTTTGATATTTGGTAACTGTGCAACAGCCTAGGCAGCGTAATACGTCAAGTACAAAGCCTAACGGCAACTCCTTTCAATTGCTGCTATTTTCCCATTAATTGCTGTCACTCAGCTCCAGTTGCTGCTAAAGTGAGGAATGTTTGAGCAGCAACTGAGGGGAAGATGGCGGCAACTGAGAGTAGATGCTGTTAGGCCTTATACTCAATGTATTACGCTTCGAGCTGTATTCGAATCGTATATTTTTAGGAGTAGATTTGATATTCGATCCACGACATGGTATGTTCAGCACGACACAAGTCTTTGTGACCAAGTTCGTATGAGCCCAAGGTCCGAAAAACATCTGGAGGAGTTTTGGAGCATTTTTAGATACTAGTAATATGTATGTTCGTATCAAGGAAATACCGACTTCCGTGGAATCTTAGGAACGGCAGGGAGATGAAGCTCTGCATCCGGTGTTCTCTCAAATGTGATCTCAACCAGTCGATTAATCTATTTCATGCAACTTACTGTTAGATTTTGCACTTGCTGGACCAGTATTTCGTTCCTTGGCGGCTACTGATTCTCTTTTGATAAATAAATTAATGCTCAGAAAGGTATTTATAAGGCTGTGACGTGTTATACTGGTAGAGGTTGTGGCCAAGCTCTATGAGTGGTCGGTTTATCCAATCGACCAATTGCAGGACCCGTCGGCGCCGCCCACTGCAGGTATAACTCTCCATCGTATTTATAATACTATGTAGCGAAATACTGTAGTTCAAATCCTTGTTCGTTAGCTTTGTTGATCCATCGATGACATCAGAACCCTTGTATACTTGTTGCATCACCAAGCTCTGAGCCTCTTTCCTCTTTTTTAAAATCTGCTCTGTTCTTGTCCATTCATTTAATTTCCATATCTTCATTCATTTTAGTGTGTCGGTTTCTATATATTACTGACTGCTATTGGTCAGATGCTCAGGGTAACCTTGTTGAAGCCTGAAAGCTTTTTTTTTGGCTGGCGTTGTCCCTATAATTTTTATAGAGAAGTTCGATGAGATGTATTTTCGTTGAAATTCCACTTGTAGTGGCCATTACGCTGTTCTCTGTCGTGTTCAAGAGAGAATTTTCGTCATGAGGAAGTTGAAGAGTTTTCAGTTATCTACGTGCACAGCTGCACCGATAGTAGAAAAAAAAAACAGAAATTTTCGGTTGTATTAGGAAGATCGTACAGCTGAAATGCGAAACGTCGAATCTGTTATGCTCGTTGACAAATGTACAGCTCAATCTAGTTGCCAAGACCTCTGTGGCAAAGTACAATCCACCGCAGCGCGGCAGGGAGCGAGAGGGCGAAGATGGCTTATGGGCTGCGGCAGACAGCCAGAGTACCGCGCCGCACGGTCCATGGGGACCCGATAGTTGGAGTTCCCGGTACCTCCAGTTACGCTCGCTATCCTAGTATGTGAACATGACACACAATACAAATACAGTGTCACAAAATTTTTATCCATATCTGCTTGAAATAAGCTCTCTATAGATTTATGCTCACTAAAAACGCTAGTCGTAACGTCATTATGCGCAGACGAACTGCTTGTTGACGATCTTCTTGACGTATGGAGCGCAGCAGGTCGCTCTAGGGAATGTGCAAACAGGAGCGGCACATGCCTGATTCATTTTGAATGCTCCTCTGGAACGGATAGAGAATATCAAAGAATTGGAATGAAAAGAGTGCTGTATGAACCCACGTGCACTGACAGCCGGATGGCCAACAGTAGCGGTATGAAGGGATCACTCCACACATTCCACAGGTGTCGTTACACTTGGCACCTTGTTCTGGCATCCATGCGGTCCACGTACCCGGACATTGCATAGGCTAAACCATAGAGCGTGTTCCTGTGTAATTAGCAATCAATGGTGGGAAATTTTTTACCGGGTTTGGTTGGCAAAACTTGGCGCCATCGTAGCCAACAGCTGGATAACCTGTGCAACATGCTTGACCAGTAGTGCATGCTTGCTGGCCACATGCTTGTGTTTGTGTCGTGTCCCCTCTGGAACATGTCAAAGCCTTATGATCGAATGATTTATGGTGGATAAGAAACCCACTTGCATGCACAGCCATACGGTTGCGATGCACATGTGCGATTACGAGTTTGTGTACCACAAAGTCCACAAGTCGATGTGCATTTTGTCCACTCCGTCCACTCATTCCAGAGACCATTTTTTTCTGAATGTGCTTGGATTATTTGTGGATTTATACCTCTTTCCAGTCGGTGGTACCGAAAAACTCTGTGCTGGTCGTTTGATCGGAAATTATCGGATTAAAGGATTTGTTTCCCAGAGAACATGCTCAGAGCTTACCAGGATCACAACATGTCGTCTGCTCTGGATTGAAAGGCGGCTCAACTGGAAGAGGACCGCAGTAGAAGGTCTTGGTGACAGTATCGGCCTTCTTCAAGAAACCTGGACAACAGGATGCTCTTGGGAATAAGCACACGCTTGTTCCACAGACTTGATTTTGCACTGCGTCACCGCTGGAATTGTAATATTTTGCTGAGTTTTTACGTGAAATGTATTGTTTTGTAATACTAAATTCCCACGTGCAAGAACATCCGTATTGTAGGGAAAGACACTTTCGAGATCGAACTTGCGTACCACAGGAACCACATGTGTCATTGCATGGAACGGTAATACTCCATTCGCCCCAAATACCTGGAAAGACGAAGTTGAATCCGGATACAAGTCTCAGCTTCCAATTTAATTTTAGAGGTGCGTGGAAAACAATCTGCGGCTAGAAATTCATCAACAGGTTCAGTGTTCAACCATATTTTGATCTGTAATTTTGCTTTTGAGCCCATATGTGCCTCGAATTTATCTTTAGAATCTGTTGTCTGAGGGGCCCTTCAGACTTCTGCAGCGGGAGCGGGCGTCAGCGACAAAAGTTGTCGCCACCATCGCCATTCCTCGCTGGCGGTAAAAGTTGGAACGATCCCTAAAGTAAAGGGACATAAGAAGATCGACGGATATGTATACCTTGAGTTGGACAGCAGTTCACTCCACAAGTGTTAACGTATGGCGGATCTTCAGGAAGAGCAGGCTGAAATCATCAACATGTTCTATGAGAACCTTGCCATAAATTCCTGACCTAACATGGACTTCCCATTACAAAAATTAATTCCGAACGAAGACCTGCGGTCCACAAGCGTGCTTCCCGTTTATAATGGTTGACTCGAATCCTGGACAACATGACAAGCGCGGGAAGTAGCAGACATCTATATTACATGGAGCCGTAACTGTGCTTGGTCCGCTATAAGAGTGAAGTTCATGATTTGAATGTGTTACTGTGTACACGTTCTTGGTTGAAATCCTACTTGCATGGACAACCGTCAGGTTCTGAAAGACATGTCCTCGTCTTGGTGATGTTTCCGCATGAACCACAGTAGTCAGAACATTGATCGGGAGTTTGAGTCCATTCTGACCAAATTCCGTTATCCGGGCAGCATGTGTTGTTGCAGAACGGATCATACGGTGCTAGTGGTGTAGTGTAGTTCGGCTGAAATTGTAAGCTGAATGCACTGCATGTGCAATGGACATACTACATTTCTCCTCGAATTTCTTTAGTAAGAATGGGCTTGTTCCCAAATTCCAAAGTTTTAAGAGACGTAGAACTCATGTGTGAGGATGAAACAGCGTTAAACATGCAAGAAGTCCTGCTGTCTCCCATGTGACATATCGCGCTCCATTGACAGTCGCGAGTCCCGCCACGCGGCGGTCACACGCGCATGTGTATGTGAGCGAGCCCGCGTAAGCTGGCGCGGACGGACACCAAAAAATCCACATTGTCGCCAGCATCCACGACAATATCTCCGCAAGTAGGTGTCGATGCTTTGTGTTCTGCTCGCTTTATGATTTTTTAGCAACCGACTGCACGGTAAGCGACTTACTTAGAAAGTGATAGTTTCCGTAACTGCTAACTTTCACGAGGAAGTATAATAGGAAATATATAATAATTGTTTGGTTTTTGGGAGCGAAAATAGCATACCTGAGGCCCGCATGCGTGTTTTCCATCTATAATCGTAGACGAATATGGTGCGCAACATGAATTTCTCGGGAAGTAGCAGACACCAATGTTGCAGTTTTTCTCACGCGTAGATGGTCCCCTTAATTGTAGCTGTTGAACTGGTGGCTCACAAGTAATCATAATTTTATTACCTGCATTTGCAACCGTGCGGCTCTGTGAGACAAGTACGAGTTTGGGTCACTTGGGCGCAAGAACCACAAGTATCTTTACACGCTCCTCCCTCCGTCCACTCCGACCAGTAACCTCCAGAAGCCGGGCAACAAGTCCAACAGACATCTGATGGAGGAGGGCTGTTGTCGTCCTTAACATTCCTAATGTTGATATATTTTCTGTGTCGTGAGCAATGTGTCTCATACCGCTTTAGAGCATTCAAAGTTCTTCTGTGGAGTTACTACTTCCGTGCGGTTTCCACAGCACGAAGCTCGAGGGAAGAGACATGGCGTCGGAGCGCATTCAGATATCTTTGTGGTAGGACCGCTTGAAATTTCATAATTTGGTATCCATAAAATTTCTCAAACCTTTTTTTAAAGTAGCTTACGAGCAAGGACATCCAAATTGTTCAGATATGCAGCCTCTTGTACGAGTTGTTGTTCCACAGTATCCACATGTATCGGAACAGGTATTACCGCTGGACCATTCACTCCAAACACCTCCGATGACACAACAGGTGGCGTTTTCACATTTTGGTAGCTCGGGTTCCACCGGTGGAGGCACCTTCAATCAACTATTTTTACTAGCAGCAGTAGAAACATCGTGGTAGCTACATATGTAGCGCATATGGTCTTGAAGTATGGATCTTCTTAAAAGAAAATTTCTATCTTAGGATGAGCAATGTGAACAAAAGCTCGCATGTTTTGGGGCAACTATGGGTTTCTAAAGATAGCTTAGGGCGGGTACAGGCTTAATTCAAACTGGATCTGCAATCAAATAGAATTTAAATATACTTTGGTGAACTTCCTCCTAAAGATTATTACCATACGATTCTCGCTTGCTAGAGCTGAGTTAAGTTTTTAATTTTACTCAAAAATTCGGTTTAATTGCAACTTCTCAATTACGGAGCTTCATAATATTTATCCCTATTTTTCTCCAAAAAGCTCAACTACAAAATATTATTTATGAAGCAAAGAGCGCGAATATATGAGGGATAGAAATGAAGGTAGAAATGATTTCCTTTGCACGTGAGATAAGAAGATGAAGAAGATGTATGAAAACGGAATACTAGCGAAAGTACTGAATTTGGAGCATTGAAGGCAACCACTTTGTTCACGAGCTTCCCGGCGGAGCCAAGTTAAGAAAAAAAGCACATTGAGCCTAGTCAAGTCCTTCATTTTCTTCTTCATAACTTTATCCCAGCACCATATATGGATTTTCAAACTTTAGATGTCTAAAAAGGGTGACTCGCTGAGTAAATGGGCGCTACAATATGTAGATGAGCGGTAAAGGTGTTTAGAGCTCACCAGGGGTCCACAAATCTTCAGGCCATTTTGATCCATTTCACTGAAGCCAGAGCAACATGTCGAAGTCGAATTAGTGCATGGTGCCGTATTACATATTGTGTACATTTCTTCTGGGCCACTGAAAGCTAGTCAACGTTAGAACCATTATTTGCCGAGTACTGATAAACATTAACGAAAACAATCGCGAAAGTCAGGCGTCTTTTTTTGTTGCAACGGTGGGTCGAAATCAGTGCGATGTTTCCTTAACATTTTAAGGAAGAGTGTTATACAGAAGTATTACTTGCAGATGCATCCATTCTCGCCATTACATGTCCTGGTTTTTCTCTGGAATTGACACGATCCACACGAGGTGCTATTGCAAGGGGTAGCCACCTGGAAGAAGTTAAGTTTAACCAAATTTTTGGTTGGTATCCCCAAAATGCAGTTAAATATGATATGATCTTACAGTCCATTCGCTCCATGTAGCCATTACAACACAGCTCTGTGTCTCAGTCGCATCTCCGGAACACGAGCAGCCGTACGAGTCTGATGCGCAGGTACGTGTTCTTGTAGATACTCCACACTGAAGAGTCAGGTTATTGGGTTTCCTACAGGTTAAAAGGAATCCACAGTGGTATTTTATACTTTGAAGCAGCCTGCTCCAGTGCAACTGCTCCATTCTCCCCATTCAGCCCAGAATCCGTTGACTGGACAGCAAGACGTGTCAACGGGGGGTTCTGTGACGTTTGGCTAAAACACTAGACACGATCAAACGGACAAAAATGGCCTTAGGTCTTACTTCTGCAAAACGAACCTGAGGACCGCAGGAATGCTTCCCGTTGATGACCGTCGAACTATAAGGCGAGCAGCATGACAACCTTGGGTAGTAACAAACACCAATATTACAGTTCTCAACTTTGACGTCGTTTCCTCTGAAAACAAAAACAAAAACTCTTTTGCTAATGAAAGTAAACAGTGCGGGCCAGAACAGCGAAATATTACGTTGGGACATAACTTTCCGCTGCTCTTCCATAGAAATATTTGAAGCATTCTAACATACATTTCGCAATAAAATTCTTCATCTGAGGGGCGAGGTACATAAAACTTTGCATTTTAGCGCAGAGCATTTTGATCTGTTTGATATGCAGGCCACATTGTTCGTTTTGGTCATACAGGGAACTCCAAATGGCAATGCGCAAGAGGCGGGACCGCGGCGCGGCTCTCTTAGACAGAGACACAGAGGTTCTGCATGTGGCTCTGGTCGGCTGCTTCTGTCAGCAGCAGGCGACCTAAGTGCCACGCCGCACCGTGACACCGCCCCTTGCACACGGCCGTGCATACGTGCTGGAAAAGCCGCAAAGAGTTCAAATAACACACTGACTTCCGCTCTCACAGTCGAAGTATCTTAAGAACAAGCAAAAAACTAGAGTATCAGATTCTTAATACCGTTAACTGTCTCTGCGCTCAAATAGACAGAACTTCGCAGTGAGGTTGAAGTTTTCAAAATAAACAACACTGCTTTGCCCCAATACAGCGCGCGCTATCAAACAGGTAGACGAACACTGAAGAAACAAAAACATCACTGGGCATTTTTTTTGGGATGCGCCATTCAGTCTGGACATTGCTTTGAAATTGTGTAATCCAACATATCGTTTACAACCTATAATACACATCTTTTACGTTCAAGAATGTTAAATTCTATTGGAATGGAAAAGAACTTTTGATCAGAAAATGGCAGAACCCCTCGACTATAGTGGTGCACACTAAGACTGGTGCTTTTCGTTGTAGGAATTCTGACAAATTTGTTCTTGAAGATTATCAAGAAGCAGAAATGTGTGTTCATGCTACAACTTTAGGAAAACCGCGAGGCTGCAGAATGGCATGCTCGATAAAACAGAAACCAACAATTCGGACAGAAAAAAGGATATTTGACAGGGAACGGACCAAAAAATTCTGGCAATGCGCGGCATCATCTACAGTACGGCTACATCAAGATCTGAGCAAATTTGCTGAAAGAATATGGAATACATACGTGCATTGACAGCCTTGCTCCGCGGTTAGACACTTGCGACGATACACCAACTGTGCACAGGAGCCACAGGTGTCCGCACATTTCTGTGTTGTAGCCCAGTCACTCCAGAGACCGGTAGATGGACAGCATTGAGCAGGCCGCGTGGAAGGGGTAGTTACTGCTGTGGTGGTGCTCGTTGGAACCGTCGTCGTTGAGGTTGGCACTGTCGTGGTGGAAGTTGGCGCAGTAGTGGTGCTGGTTGGGACAGTTGTCGTCGAGGTTGGAACAGTCGTGGTGGAAGTTGGAACAGTGGTCGTGCTAGTTGGGATAGTCGTCGTCGAGGTTGGAACTGTCGTGGTGGAAGTTGGAACAGTGGTCGTGCTAGTTGGGACAGTCGTTGTCGAGATTGGAACAGTCGTCGTGGAGGTTGGCACTGTAGTCGTGCTAGTTGGGACAGTCGTCGTCGAGGTTGGGACTGTCGTCGTCGAGGTTGGCACTGTAGTGGTGCTTGTTGGAACAGTCGTCGTTGAGGTTGGCACCGTAGTCGTGCTAGTTGGGACTGTCGTGGTAGAGGTTGGAACTGTCGTGGTGGAAGTTGGCACTGTAGTGGTGCTTGTTGGGACAGTCGTCGTTGAGGTTGGCACTGTAGTCGTGCTAGTTGGGACAGTCGTCGTCGAGGTTGGGACTGTCGTCGTCGAGGTTGGGACTGTAGTCGTGCTCGTTGGGACAGTTGTCGTCGAGGTTGGGACTGTCGTGGTGGAAGTTGGCACAGTGGTCGTGCTAGTTGGAACTGTCGTCGTCGAGGTTGGAACTGTCGTTGTGGAAGTTGGAACAGTTGTCGTCGAGGTTGGGACTGTCGTGGTGGAAGTTGGCACAGTGGTCGTGCTAGTTGGAACTGTTGTCGTCGAGGTTGGAACTGTCGTGGTGGAAGTTGGCACTGTAGTTGTGCTTGTTGGAACAGTCGTCGTGGAGGTTGGCACTGTAGTGGTGCTTGTTGGAACAGTCGTCGTGCTAGATGGGACAGTCGTCGTCGAGGTTGGAACTGTCGTAGTGGAAGTTGGCACTGTAGTTGTGCTTGTTGGGACAGTTGTCGTCGAGGTTGGCACCGTAGTCGTGCTAGTTGGGACTGTCGTGGTAGAGGTTGGAACTGTCGTGGTGGAAGTTGGCACAGTGGTCGTGCTAGTTGGAACTGTCGTCGTCGAGGTTGGAACTGTCGTTGTGGAAGTTGGAACAGTTGTCGTCGAGGTTGGGACTGTCGTGGTGGAAGTTGGCACAGTGGTCGTGCTAGTTGGAACTGTTGTCGTCAAGGTTGGAGCTGTCGTGGTGGAAGTTGGCACTGTAGTTGTGCTTGTTGGAACAGTCGTCGTGGAGGTTGGCACTGTAGTGGTGCTTGTTGGAACAGTCGTCGTGCTAGTTGGGACAGTCGTCGTCGAGGTTGGAACTGTCGTAGTGGAAGTTGGCACTGTAGTTGTGCTTGTTGGGACAGTTGTCGTCGAGGTTGGCACCGTAGTCGTGCTAGTTGGGACTGTCGTGGTAGAGGTTGGAACTGTCGTGGTGGAAGTTGGAACAGTGGTCGTGCTAGTTGTAATTGTCGTCGTCGACGTAGGGACTGTAGTCATGCTCGTTGGGACAGTTGTCGTCGAGGTTGGGACAGTCGTCGTTGAGGTTGGCATTGTAGTCGTGCTCGTTGGGACAGTCGTCGTCGAGGTTGGAACTGTAGTCGTGCTAGTTGGGACAGTCGTCGTCGAAGTTGGGACTGTCGTCGTCGAGGTTGGAACTGTCGTTGTGGAAGTTGGAACAGTGGTCGTGCTAGTTGGGACAGTCGTCGTCGAGGTTGGAACTGTCGTAGTGGAAGTTGGCACTGTAGTGGTGCTTGTTGGAACAGTCGTCGTGGAGGTTGGAACTGTCGTGGTGGAAGTTGGAACAGTGGTCGTGCTAGTTGGAACAGTCGTCGTGGAGGTTGGAACTGTCGTGGTGGAAGTTGGAACAGTGGTCGTGCTAGTTGGGACAGTTGTCGTCGAGGTTGGCACCGTAGTCGTGCTAGTTGGGACTGTCGTGGTAGAGGTTGGAGCTGTCGTGGTGGAAGTTGGCACTGTAGTTGTGCTTGTTGGAACAGTCGTCGTGGAGGTTGGCACTGTAGTGGCGCTTGTTGGAACAGTCGTCGTAGAAGTTGGGACTGTCGTGGTGGAAGTTGGAACAGTGGTCGTGCTTGTTGGGACAGTCGTCGTGGAGGTTGGCACTGTAGTGGTGCTTGTTGGGACAGTCGTCGTGGAGGTTGGCACTGTAGTCGTGCTCGTTGGAACAGTCGTCGTGGAGGATGGCACTGTAGTCGTGCTCGTTGGGACAGTCGTTGTGGAAGTTGGCACTGTAGTGGTGCTTGTTGGAACAGTCGTCGTAGAAGTTGGGACTGTCGTGGTGGAAGTTGGAACAGTGGTCGTGCTCGTTGGGACAGTTGTCGTCGAGGTTGGCACCGTAGTCGTGCTAGTTGGGACTGTCGTGGTAGAGGTTGGAACTGTCGTGGTGGAAGTTGGCACAGTGGTCGTGCTAGTTGGGACAGTCGTCGTGGAGGTTGGAACTGCAGTGGTGGAAGTTGGCACTGTAGTGGTGCTTGTTGGGACAGTGGTCGTGGAGGTTGGCACTGTAGTGGTGCTTGTTGGGACAGTTGTCGTCGAGGTTGGCACCGTAGTCGTGCTTGTTGGAACAGTCGTCGTAGAAGTTGGGACTGTCGTGGTGGAAGTTGGAACAGTGGTCGTGCTCGTTGGGACAGTTGTCTTCGAGGTTGGCACCGTAGTCGTGCTAGTTGGGACTGTCGTGGTAGAGGTTGGAACTGTCGTGGTGGAAGTTGGCACAGTGGTCGTGCTAGTTGGAACTGTTGTCGTCGAGGTTGGAGCTGTCGTGGTGGAAGTTGGCACTGTAGTTGTGCTTGTTGGAACAGTCGTCGTGGAGGTTGGCACTGTAGTGGCGCTTGTTGGAACAGTCGTCGTAGAAGTTGGGACTGTCGTGGTGGAAGTTGGAACAGTGGTCGTGCTTGTTGGGACAGTCGTCGTGGAGGTTGGCACTGTAGTGGTGCTTGTTGGGACAGTCGTCGTGGAGGTTGGCACTGTAGTCGTGCTCGTTGGAACAGTCGTCGTGGAGGATGGCACTGTAGTCGTGCTCGTTGGGACAGTCGTTGTGGAAGTTGGCACTGTAGTGGTGATTGTTGGAACTGTTGTGGTGGAGGTTGGAACTGTCGTGGTGGAAGTTGGCACAGTGGTCGTGCTAGTTGGGACAGTCGTCGTGGAGGTTGGAACTGCAGTGGTGGAAGTTGGCACTGTAGTGGTGCTTGTTGGGACAGTGGTCGTGGAGGTTGGCACTGTAGTGGTGCTTGTTGGGACAGTTGTCGTCGAGGTTGGAACTGTCGTTGTGGAAGTTGGAACAGTTGTCGTCGAGGTTGGGACTGTCGTGGTGGAAGTTGGCACAGTGGTCGTGCTAGTTGGAACTGTTGTCGTCGAGGTTGGAACTGTCGTGGTGGAAGTTGGCACTGTAGTGGTGCTTGTTGGCAGTAGTTGGAAAGTTGGACGTCGTCGAGGTTGGCACTGTAGTTGTGAGGTTGGGACTGTAGTCGTTGTTGGAAGTTGGAGGTTGGACTGTCGTGGTGGAAGTTGGCACAGTGGTCGTGCTAGTTGGAACTGTCGTCGTCGAGGTTGGAACTGTCGTTGTGGAAGTTGGAACAGTTGTCGTCGAGGTTGGGACTGTCGTGGTGGAAGTTGGCACAGTGGTCGTGCTAGTTGGAACTGTTGTCGTCGAGGTTGGAACTGTCGTGGTGGAAGTTGGCACTGTAGTTGTGCTTGTTGGAACAGTCGTCGTGGAGGTTGGCACTGTAGTGGTGCTTGTTGGAACAGTCGTCGTGCTCGTTGGGACAGTTGTCGTCGAGGTTGGGACAGTCGTCGTTGAGGTTGGCATTGTAGTCGTGCTCGTTGGGACAGTCGTCGTCGAGGTTGGAACTGTAGTCGTGCTAGTTGGGACAGTCGTCGTCGAAGTTGGGACTGTCGTCGTCGAGGTTGGAACTGTCGTTGTGGAAGTTGGAACAGTGGTCGTGCTAGTTGGGACAGTCGTCGTCGAGGTTGGAACTGTCGTAGTGGAAGTTGGCACTGTAGTGGTGCTTGTTGGAACAGTCGTCGTGGAGGTTGGAACTGTCGTGGTGGAAGTTGGAACAGTGGTCGTGCTAGTTGGGACAGTCGTCGTCGAGGTTGGAACTGTCGTTGTGGAAGTTGGAACAGTGGTCGTGCTAGTTGGGACAGTCGTCGTCGAGGTTGGAACTGTCGTAGTGGAAGTTGGCACTGTAGTGGTGCTTGTTGGGACAGTTGTCGTCGAGGTTGGAGCTGTCGTGGTGGAAGTTGGCACTGTAGTTGTGCTTGTTGGAACAGTCGTCGTGGAGGTTGGCACTGTAGTGGTGCTTGTTGGAACAGTCGTCGTAGAAGTTGGGACTGTCGTGGTGGAAGTTGGAACAGTGGTCGTGCTCGTTGGGACAGTTGTCGTCGAGGTTGGCACCGTAGTCGTGCTAGTTGGGACTGTCGTGGTAGAGGTTGGAACTGTCCTGGTGGAAGTTGGCACAGTGGTCGTGCTAGTTGGAACTGTTGTCGTCGAGGTTGGAGCTGTCGTGGTGGAAGTTGGCACTGTAGTTGTGCTTGTTGGAACAGTCGTCGTGGAGGTTGGCACTGTAGTGGCGCTTGTTGGAACAGTCGTCGTAGAAGTTGGGACTGTCGTGGTGGAAGTTGGAACAGTGGTCGTGCTTGTTGGGACAGTCGTCGTGGAGGTTGGCACTGTAGTGGTGCTGTCGTGGTGGGTTGGCACTGTAGTCGTTGGACAGTCGTCGTGGAGGTTGGCACTGTAGTCGTGCTCGTTGGGACAGTCGTTGTGGAAGTTGGCACTGTAGTGGTGATTGTTGGAACTGTTGTGGTGGAAGTTGGCACAGTGGTCGTGCTAGTTGGGACAGTCGTCGTGGAGGTTGGAACTGCAGTGGTGGAAGTTGGCACTGTAGTGGTGCTTGTTGGGACAGTGGTCGTGGAGGTTGGCACTGTAGTGGTGCTTGTTGGGACAGTTGTCGTCGAGGTTGGCACCGTAGTCGTGCTAGTTGGGACTGTCGTGGTAGAGGTTGGGACTGTCGTGGTGGAAGTTGGCACAGTGGTCGTGCTAGTTGGAACAGTTGTCGTCGAGGTTGGAACTGTCGTGGTGGAAGTTGGCACTGTAGTGGTGCTTGTTGGGACAGTCGTCGTGGAGGTTGGCACTGTAGTCGTGCTCGTTGGGACAGTCGTTGTGGAAGTTGGCACTGTAGTGGTGCTTGTTGGAACTGTTGTGGTGGAAGTTGGCACAGTGGTCGTGCTAGTTGGGACAGTCGTCGTCGAGGTTGGAACTGTCGTAGTGGAAGTTGGCACTGTAGTTGTGCTTGTTGGGACAGTTGTCGTCGAGGTTGGCACCGTAGTCGTGCTAGTTGGGACTGTCGTGGTAGAGGTTGGAACTGTCGTGGTGGAAGTTGGCACTGTAGTTGTGCTTGTTGGAACTGTCGTGGTGGAAGTTGGCACTGTAGTGGTGCTTGTTGGGACAGTCGTCGTGGAGGTTGGCATTGTAGTCGTGCTCGTTGGGACAGTCGTCGTGCTCGTTGGGACAGTCGTCGTCGAGGTTGGAACTGTCGTAGTGGAAGTTGGCACTGTAGTTGTGCTTGTTGGGACAGTTGTCGTTGAGGTTGGCATTGTAGTCGTGCTCGTTGGGACAGTCGTCGTCGAGGTTGGAACTGTCGTGGTGGAAGTTGGAACAGTGGTCGTGCTAGTTGGGACAGTCGTCGTCGAGGTAGGGACTGTCGTAGTAGAAGTTGGCACTGTAGTTGTGCTTGTTGCAACTGTCGTGGTGGAAGTTGGCACTGTAGTGGTGCTTGTTGGGACAGTGGTCGTGGAGGTTGGCACTGTAGTGGTGCTTGTTGGGACAGTCGTCGTCGAAGTTGGGACAGTCGTCGTCGAGGTTGGAACTGTCGTGGTGGAAGTTGGCACAGTGGTCGTGCTAGTTGGGACAGTCGTCGTCGAGGTTGGAACTGTCGTGGTGGAAGTTGGAACTGTCGTGGTGGAAGTTGGCACAGTGGTCGTGCTAGTTGGAACAGTTGTCGTCGAGGTTGGAACTGTAGTCGTGCTCGTTGGAACAGTCGTCGTGGAGGATGGCACTGTAGTCGTGCTCGTTGGGACAGTCGTTGTGGAAGTTGGCACTGTAGTGGTGCTTGTTGGGACAGTCGTCGTGGAGGTTGGCACTGTAGTCGTGCTCGTTGGGACAGTTGTCGTCGAGGTTGGCACAGTGGTCGTGCTAGTTGGAACTGTCGTCATCGAGGTTGGAACTGTCGTGGTGGAAGTTGGCACAGTGGTTGTGCTCGTTGGGACAGTTGTCGTCGAGGTTGGAACTGTCGTGGTGGAAGTTGGCACTGTAGTTGTGCTTGTTGGAACAGTCGTCGTGGAGGTTGGCACTGTAGTTGTGCTTGTTGGGACAGTTGTCGTCGAGGTTGGCACCGTAGTCGTGCTAGTTGGGACTGTCGTGGTAGAGGTTGGGACTGTCGTGGTGGAAGTTGGCACAGTGGTCGTGCTAGTTGGAACTGTTGTCGTCGAGGTTGGAACTGTCGTGGTGGAAGTTGGCACTGTAGTGGTGCTTGTTGGAACAGTCGTCGTGGAGGTTGGCACTGTAGTGGTGCTAGTTGGGACAGTCGTCGTCGAGGTTGGAACTGTCGTAGTGGAAGTTGGCACTGTAGTTGTGCTTGTTGGGACAGTTGTCGTCGAGGTTGGCACCGTAGTCGTGCTAGTTGGGGCTGTCGTGGTAGAGGTTGGGACTGTCGTGGTGGAAGTTGGCACAGTGGTCGTGCTAGTTGGAACTGTTGTCGTCGAGGTTGGAACTGTCGTGGTGGAAGTTGGCACAGTGGTCGAGCTAGTTGGGACAGTCGTCGTCGAGGTTGGAGCTGTCGTGGTGGAAGTTGGCACTGTAGTTGTGCTTGTTGGAACAGTCGTCGTGGAGGTTGGCACTGTAGTGGTGCTAGTTGGGACAGTCGTCGTCGAGGTTGGAACTGTCGTAGTGGAAGTTGGCACTGTAGTTGTGCTTGTTGGGACAGTTGTCGTCGAGGTTGGCACCGTAGTCGTGCTAGTTGGGACTGTCGTGGTAGAGGTTGGGACTGTCGTGGTGGAAGTTGGCACAGTGGTCGTGCTAGTTGGAACTGTTGTCGTCGAGGTTGGAACTGTCGTGGTGGAAGTTGGCACTGTAGTGGTGCTTGTTGGAACAGTCGTCGTCGACGTAGGGACTGTAGTCGTGCTAGTTGGGACTGTCGTGGTAGAGGTTGGGACTGTCGTGGTGGAAGTTGGCACAGTGGTCGTGCTAGTTGGAACTGTTGTCGTCGAGGTTGGAACTGTCGTGGTGGAAGTTGGCACTGTAGTGGTGCTTGTTGGAACAGTCGTCGTCGACGTAGGGACTGTAGTCGTGCTCGTTGGGACAGTTGTCGTCGAGGTTGGAACTGTCGTCGTGCTAGTTGGGACTGTCGTGGTAGAGGTTGGGACTGTCGTGGTGGAAGTTGGCACTGTAGTGGTGCTTGTTGGAACAGTCGTCGTCGACGTAGGGACTGTAGTCGTGCTCGTTGGGACAGTCGTCGTCGAGGTTGGAACTGTCGTAGTGGAAGTTGGCACTGTAGTTGTACTTGTTGGGACAGTTGTCGTCGAGGTTGGCACCGTAGTCGTGCTAGTTGGGACTGTCGTGGTAGAGGTTGGGACTGTCGTGGTGGAAGTTGGCACAGTGGTCGTGCTAGTTGGAACTGTTGTCGTCGAGGTTGGAACTGTCGTAGTGGAAGTTGGCACTGTAGTGGTGCTTGTTGGAACAGTCGTCGTCGACGTAGGGACTGTAGTGGTGCTTGTTGGGACAGTCGTCGTGGAGGTTGGCACAGTAGTGGTGCTTGTTGGGACAGTCGTCGTGGAGGTTGGCACTGTAGTCGTGCTCGTTTTAACAGTCGACGTGGAGGATGGCACTGTAGTCGTGCTCGTTGGGACAGTCGTTGTGGAAGTTGGCACTGTAGTGGTGCTTGTTGGAACTGTTGTGGTGGAAGTTGGCACAGTTGTCGTGCTAGTTGGAACTGTTGTCGTCGAGGTTGGAACTGTCGTGGTGGAAGTTGGCACTGTAGTGGTGCTTGTTGGAACAGTCGTCGTCGACGTAGGGACTGTAGTCGTGCTCGTTGGGACAGTTGTCGTCGAGGTTGGAACTGTCGTCGTTGAGGTTGGCACTGTAGTTGTGCTTGTTGGGACAGTTGTCGTCGAGGTTGGCACCGTAGTCGTGCTAGTTGGGACTGTCGTCGTCGAGGTTGGGACTGTCGTGGTGGAAGTTGGCACAGTGGTCGTGCTAGTTGGAACTGTTGTCGTCGAGGTTGGAACTGTCGTGGTGGAAGTTGGCACTGTAGTGGTGCTTGTTGGAACAGTCGTCGTCGACGTAGGGACTGTTGTAGTGGAAGTTGGCACTGTAGTGGTGCTTGTTGGGACAGTCGTCGTGGAGGTTGGCACTGTAGTGGTGCTTGTTGGGACAGTCGTCGTGGAGGTTGGCACTGTAGTCGTGCTAGTTGGGACAGTCGTCGTCGAAGTTGGGACTGTCGTCGTCGAGGTTGGAACTGTCGTAGTGGAAGTTGGCACTGTAGTTGTGCTTGTAGGGACAGTTGTCGTCGAGGTTGGAACTGTCGTGGTGGAAGTTGGCACAGTGGTTGTGCTCGTTGGGACAGTTGTCGTCGAGGTTGGCACCGTAGTCGTGCTAGTTGGGACTGTCGTGGTAGAGGTTGGGACTGTCGTGGTGGAAGTTGGCACAGTGGTCGTGCTAGTTGGAACTGTTGTCGTCGAGGTTGGAACTGTCGTGGTGGAAGTTGGCACTGTAGTGGTGCTTGTTGGGACAGTCGTCGTGGAGGTTGGCACAGTAGTGGTGCTTGTTGGGACAGTCGTCGTGGAGGTTGGCACTGTAGTCGTGCTCGTTTTAACAGTCGACGTGGAGGATGGCACTGTAGTCGTGCTCGTTGGGACAGTCGTTGTGGAAGTTGGCACTGTAGTGGTGCTTGTTGGAACTGTTGTGGTGGAAGTTGGCACAGTGGTCGTGCTAGTTGGAACTGTTGTCGTCGAGGTTGGGACTGTCGTGGTGGAAGTTGGCACAGTGGTCGTGCTAGTTGGAACAGTTGTCGTCGAGGTTGGAACTGTCGTCGTTGAGGTTGGCACTGTAGTTGTGCTTGTTGGGACAGTCGTCGTCGAGGTAGGGACTGTTGTAGTGGAAGTTGGCACTGTAGTGGTGCTTGTTGGGACAGTCGTCGTGGAGGTTGGCACTGTAGTGGTGCTTGTTGGGACAGTCGTCGTGGAGGTTGGCACTGTAGTCGTTCTAGTTGGGACAGTCGTCGTCGAAGTTGGGACTGTCGTCGTCGAGGTTGGAACTGTCGTAGTGGAAGTTGGCACTGTAGTTGTGCTTGTAGGGACAGTTGTCGTCGAGGTTGGAACTGTCGTGGTGGAAGTTGGCACAGTGGTTGTGCTCGTTGGGACAGTTGTCGTCGAGGTTGGCACCGTAGTCGTGCTAGTTGGGACTGTCGTGGTAGAGGTTGGGACTGTCGTGGTGGAAGTTGGCACAGTGGTCGTGCTAGTTGGAACAGTCGTCGTGGAGGTTGGAACTGTTGTGGTGCTCGTTTTAACAGTCGTCGTGGAGGATGGCACTGTAGTCGTGCTCGTTGGGACAGTCGTTGTGGAAGTTGGCACTGTAGTGGTGCTTGTTGGAACTGTTGTGGTGGAAGTTGGCACAGTGGTCGTGCTAGTTGGAACTGTTGTCGTCGAGGTTGGGACTGTCGTGGTGGAAGTTGGCACAGTGGTCGTGCTAGTTGGAACAGTCGTCGTGGAGGTTGGAACTGTTGTGGTGCTTGTTGGAACAGTCGTCGTCGACGTAGGGACTGTAGTCGTGCTCGTTGGGACAGTCGTCGTCGAGGTTGGAACTGTCGTCGTGGAGGTTGGCACAGTCGTCGTGCTTGTTGGGACAGTCGTCGTTGAGGTTGGCACAGTGGTCGTGCTAGTTGGAACTGTCGTCGTCGAGGTTGGGACTGTAGTCGTGCTCGTTGGGACAGTTGTCGTCGACGTTGGGACTGTCGTGGTGGAAGTTGGCACAGTGGTCGTGCTAGTTGGGACAGTCGTCGTGGAGGTTGGCACTGTAGTCGTGCTCGTTGGGACAGTCGTCGTGGAGGTTGGCACTGTAGTCGTGCTCGTTGGAACTGTCGTCGTCGAGGTTGGAACTGTCGTCGTTGAGGTTGGCACTGTAGTTGTGCTTGTTAGGACAGTCGTCGTTGAGGTTGGCACTGTAGTCGTGCCCGTTGGAACTGTCGTCGTCGACGTAGGGACTGTAGTCGTGCTCGTTGGGACAGTCGTCGTCGTGGTAGGGACTGTTGTAGTGGAAGTTGGCACAGTGGTCGTGCTAGTTGGGACAGTTGTCGTCGAGGTTGGGACTGTCGTCGTCGAGGTTGGGACTGTAGTTGTGCTCGTTGAGACAGTTGTCGTCGAGGTAGGGACTGTCGTAGTGGAAGTTGGCACTGTAGTGGTGCTTGTTGGAACAGTCGTCGTGGAGGTTGGCACAGTGGTCGTGCTAGTTGGAACTGTCGTCGTCGACGTAGGGACTGTAGTCGTGCTCGTTGGGACAGTCGTCGTCGAGGTTGGAACTGTCGTCGTTGAGGTTGGCACTGTAGTTGTGCTTGTTAGGACAGTCGTCGTTGAGGTTGGCACTGTAGTTGTGCTCGTTGGGACAGTCGTCGTTGAGGTTGGCACAGTGGTCGTGCTAGTTGGAACTGTCGTCGTCGACGTAGGGACTGTAGTCGTGCTCGTTGGGACAGTTGTCGTCGAGGTAGGGACTGTTGTAGTGGAAGTTGGCACAGTGGTCGTGCTAGTTGGGACAGTTGTCGTCGAGGTTGGGACTGTCGTCGTCGAGGTTGGCACTGTAGTGGTGCTTGTTGGAACAGTCGTCGTGGAGGTTGGCATTGTAGTCGTGCTCGTATGGACAGTCGTCGTCGAGGTTGGAACTGTCGTGGTGGAAGTTGGGACAGTCGTCGTCGAGGTTGGGACTGTAGTGGTGCTTGTTGGAACTGTCGTTGTAGTGGTTGGAACAGTCGTCGTGGAGGTTGGCACTGTAGTCGTGCTTGTTGGGACAGTCGTCGTTGAGGTTGGCACTGTAGTCGTACTCGTATGGACAGTCGTCGTCGAGGTTGGAACTGTCGTGGTGGAAGTTGGCACTGTAGTTGTGCTTGTTGGAACAGTCGTCGTGGAGGTTGGCATTGTAGTCGTGCTCGTTGGGACAGTCGTCGTGGAAGTTGGGACTGTCGTGGTGGAAGTTGGCACAGTGGTCGTGCTCGTTGGGACAGTCGTCGTCGAGGTTGGAACTGTCGTGGTGGAAGTTGGAACAGTGGTCGTGCTAGTTGGGACAGTCGTCGTCGAGGTAGGGACTGTCGTCGTTGAGGTTGGCACTGTAGTTGTGCTTGTTGGGACAGTCGTCGTGGAGGTTGGCACAGTCGTCGTGCTTGTTGGGACAGTCGTCGTTGAGGTTGGCACAGTGGTCGTGCTAGTTGGAACTGTCGTCGTCGAGGTTGGGACTGTAGTCGTGCTCGTTGGGACAGTTGTCGTCGACGTTGGGACAGTCGTCGTTGAGGTTGGCACTGTAGTCGTGCTCGTTGGGACAGTCGTCGTGGAGGTTGGCACTGTAGTCGTGCTCGTTGGAACTGTCGTCGTCGACGTAGGGACTGTAGTCGTGCTCGTTGGGACAGTCGTCGTCGAGGTTGGAACTGTCGTCGTTGAGGTTGGCACTGTAGTCGTGCTCGTTGGGACAGTCGTCGTTGAGGTTGGCACAGTGGTCGTGCTAGTTGGAACTGTCGTCGTCGAGGTTGGGACTGTAGTCGTGCTCGTTGGGACAGTTGTCGTCGACGTTGGGACTGAAGAACTGTCGTCGTTGAGGTTGGCACTGTAGTCGTGCTCGTTGGGACAGTCGTCGTTGAGGTTGGCACAGTGGTCGTGCTAGTTGGAACTGTCGTCGTCGAGGTTGGGACTGTAGTCGTGCTCGTTGGGACAGTTGTCGTCGACGTTGGGACTGTCGTGGTGGAAGTTGGCACAGTGGTCGTGCTAGTTGGAACTGTCGTCGTCGACGTAGGGACTGTAGTCGTGCTCGTTGGGACAGTCGTCGTCGAGGTACGGACTGTCGTAGTGGAAGTTGGCACTGTAGTGGTGCTTGTTGGAACAGTCGTCGTGGAGGTTGGCACAGTGGTCGTGCTAGTTGGAACTGTCGTCGTCGACGTAGGGACTGTAGTCGTGCTCGTTGGGACAGTTGTCGTCGAGGTAGGGACTGTTGTAGTGGAAGTTGGCACAGTGGTCGTGCTAGTTGGGACAGTTGTCGTCGAGGTTGGGACTGTCGTCGTCGAGGTTGGGACTGTAGTTGTGCTCGTTGAGACAGTTGTCGTCGAGGTAGGGACTGTCGTAGTGGAAGTTGGCACTGTAGTGGTGCTTGTTGGAACAGTCGTCGTGCTAGTTGGGACAGTCGTCGTCGAGGTTGGGACTGTCGTCGTCGAGGTTGGGACTGTAGTCGTGCTCGTTGGGACAGTCGTCGTTGAGGTTGGCACAGTGGTCGTGCTAGTTGGGACAGTTGTCGTCGAGGTTGGGACTGTCGTGGTGGAAGTTGGGACAGTCGTCGTGGAAGTTGGGACCGTCGTCGTTGAGGTTGGCACAGTAGTCGTGCTAGTTGGGACAGTCGTCGTGGAAGTTGGGACTGTCGTGGTGGAAGTTGGGACAGTCGTCGTGGAAGTTGGGACCGTCGTGGTGGAAGTTGGCACAGTGGTCGTGGAAGTTGGGACAGTTGTCGTGGAGGTTGGCACTGTAGTTGTGCTTGTTGGAACAGTCGTCGTCGAAGTTGGCACTGTGGTCGTGCTAGTTGGGACAGTTGTCGTCGAAGTTGGCACAGTGGTCGTGCTTGTCGCCGCCGTTGTTGTAGAAGTTGTTGTTGGCGGGATGATAGTTTCCACTGCAATTTTCCACTGCTATTTCATTTATTTTATTAACACATGGAGATACCGTGTGGGCAAAAATAATAAATGTACTTAACGCGTATTACATAGCAGAGATAATAGCAGTGATAATACGTGCACAAAGAAATATAATCTATTGAAGAGTATCGGAAACTTTCGATGACCTTATGAATCTTTTCGCCAATTTTCTAAGTGTTTCACTTTAATAGAGACACGATGATTTTTGCTGATGTTCAGATACTAAATATATAGATAGGTAATAGATACTAAACAGATAAAAATGGCAAATGGGAAATAGATAATAGATACTAAATAGATAAATAGATAATAAATAGATGCTGTGTTCCTGCGCTGTTAAAAAAAGTGTTGTCTTATAAATGCTTCGTGGAATGATATTTTATTCAAGTCACCGCTGATAGTGGAAGTGATAACTTTAACGGAACTCGTGAAGTTTACATTGATGACGCCAGTCAGTATTTCGTCAAAAGTCATGACAAAGCATCTACGTCTAATCCGAACACTATTTTGGCATCTGTTCGTGGGTTCAAAGATGTTTTAGAGGAAATCATCGAACTATACCTCATCAGCCCAATGGCTCTCTGAATCAACACCTACCCTCTAAGAGTATCCCCAGACTTCGCCATTTCAAAATGAATAAAAATGAACCGGTGATATAAAAGATAAGGATCGTGGGAATGATACGTATCGATTGCCACGATACGTCGCCATGGATCGCTGCCGAACGGAGCTCATCGCCCAGCTACTCTCGAAGATGTGCACAAAATGAACTGATGATGTGAGTGATAGCGATAGTAGAAACGATGCCTATTGATCGCCACGCCCCATTTATAGTCATCCTTCTGACGCCTGTGGTCTTCCCATTCACCTTATCCATGTGGCGATCGCCAGCGGTCTTGGCGATCGCCACGATTGCTGGCGAAGTCTGGGGATACTCTAAGATGTGCTGGGAAACAGCAGAAACACCAGCACAGAAACAACAAATAACCTTACTAGACTTCTAGTACATCAGAAGCTGCTAGGCTCCAATTTGATGCCGAAAATATGACGAAGGATTATGGCAAATCGAGCAAAAACATCAAACTGCGCTCATTCTCGTTCTCATCCAGGTTGCTCTTCTGTAGCAAAAGAGGCTCAGCTCTAATGGCTCCAACTGCTTAAAGCGTAAATATCGTCAATTCTGTAAAGTTACCACCGCTCTGTGGTCGGCATTCTGGTGGAAGCGTCTCTAATTGAGCAATAGACAAAATTATGCTGTGCCCTTCCTTTCCTTATGAATTTGACAAGAAAAGTTATCGCTCGGTGTTAGTAACGCATTCCACACCATGTGTGGGTGATCAATTCAGTGAGACATTCATATTACGTCAAGATAATGCTGTAATCCATGAGAGTCCGTCAACAACGGTGCAATTTTGGCCCCATAAAGGCCAGGACCATAGAGGTAAAAGGAGATGGGTACTAGCATTTCACGTGATATAATTCAATCTATGTCGTATCGTGTCGCTAGTTGCTCTTTGTCATGCTCTCATTCATAGCTGTTTGAGCATAGGAAAAATCAGACTGCTCGGGTAATCATCAGAATGTTACGGTTCACGAAATGGGCAGTGTAATTTTACCTGCCGAAAAAATTAATTCTAAAGTCATATTGAAATTTCATTTCATTGTGGTCTGTTCAGCTTTCGTTTCGTGCATGAACCTTATACGAAACTATATACGAAACTGAACATAAAAGTAGGTTTGATCTTGCACTCATCAGTAAGGTGAAGGAAACCTACTGAATCCTGTTTGTTAAGTAACGTTCAATATGTGCACATATTTTTGAAAAAGACCTACTAAAAGTTTAGGTTTAAAACTTACATCTGGCTCAATTGATTTAAACATCCAACTACATGTAAGTGATCGAGTTAACGATCGTTCTTCTGTTATCAATTATAGGTAACTACAAACGGCCAGGTGAATACGGACCAGTGCCGCGGCGCAGCCCTCTTGGGCAGAGAGTATCAGAGAGCATTATCGCAGCATTCCCGGTCGCGGAGTGCACCAGACAACCAGAGTGCCACGCCGCGCCGCGGCGCTGGTCTGTTTCACCTGACAGTTTAGGGTTTCCTGCATGTTGTGAATGGGATGGGATCTAACGCAGTAAGGAATCACTCTTAACTTGTTCAAAATCCACTATGATTTGGTGAGCGGATTATTAACGTTTTTGTGGTTACTCTGTGGTCTACTTTGAAGTTTAAGAAAAAAAAAACATTTCTAAGCATAGCATAATAGTGCAAGTATACAAATCTCTCTATCTTCAACGTACCATCGCAAGTGAAGGCGTTCCCGTGAGGAGCCAGATCTGGTGTAGGTGCTCCCCAACCATATTGTTCACATGGTAAAGTGTGGGTTGCAGTTACGACGTCGCCAAACTCTCCAGCTAACTGCAATTATTTTACTTCTCTGTACTGAAATCTGCAATTTCGATTTCGATAAAGTAGAAAACGTACTAACCATGCTACCCTCCTCGAAGTCCGAGCTCACTTCGATGGCCGCGAAACCACCGCCAGTACAGGTAATGGTCAGCTGTGGACAAGCGTCGGAACTTATTTCGAAGTAAATGTTATCGGAGACAAGTCCTCCAAATGCAGTTGGCCCATTTCCAATGACAGGCATTTCACAGCCCGTAGCGCACCCTTAACTTAACTGATTAATTGAATACATTTAATACTACCCCGAAATGTACTGGTTCTTCTGGAAGAAGGATTGTCTGGGTCTTTTTCGAGATCGTTATCTTCTCACCTTGCCTCTGAAAAAGAAAGATATAATATCTCTGGATGCTATGAGAGTGAACTTTTCCACTAGCTTACTAAACTGCGACCCCTACCTTTCGTCGAGCCCAACGATTCGTGTCGTCCGTGATCCCCCAGTAATTATATCCTGCTGGATGTATTGGCACGACACTTACATTGGTCCCTTTATTCTTATTGTAGAGTTGAGTGAAGTGTTGGAGTATAGCTTCTCGACTCTGTAAAGTTTTTCTTTCAATAAAAAGCATTATCTATCAATCATGAAATTTCTTCACATACTCTTTCGTTGCTCGCGATTTCGAAGTTCCACGTATTGCTGTCACTATGCTGGGGAAGGACGATGGCGACCAGCCCAAACACGACCAGCAACAATGTTATAGGCCATTGTGATGCCATGTGACCCATGCGTCTGAGTTCCTGGAAAACTATATTTTCGCAATCCGTTCTCTTCCTCAAGTTTTGTACGCGACCGAGCAATAATAATTTTTTTTCGGGAACGTTATCCATTATCTTTGCTTTTTGGATCCATATAGGACCGCACATTACCTTAATGAAATCTCACCATCATTTTGGTGGTCTACCTTGAGGTCTTTTTCTGTCTCGTGGCTACTAGTTCAGTATTTTCGCCGTCCACTGGCTATCATCATGAGAGCGACATATCCAGCCTATTTTAATCTTCTCTCTATGATCTCTTGAATGGTGGCACGAATTGCGGTTCTCCTACGAGTTTATTCGTTTGTGATGCGATCTCTGATAGATTCTTAGCATAGCCCTATCCATTGCTTTTATGGTTCTTTCAGGTCTTCCTTCTTTCTCTCTTGTTGCAGCCCATGTTTCACACTCATATATCATTGCTGGAAGCACTGTAATATTGAAGATCTCTTTCCTGTTCGGGTCGATTTTTGACAGCAGGGCTTCCTTTTCTTCGTTGAACTTCAACCATCCAGCTTTACGTCGTTGTGTGATTTCGTTTGTGAGGTCGTTATTAGTGCTTACTTCTTGTCCGAGATAGACATAGCCTCAAACTTCTTCTATGACCTCACCTCCCAACGTTATAGACATCTTGCATGGATCCAAAAAGCAAAAAACAGAGAAGAATGCTCAAAGATCATGGAAACCGATCATTGCGAAACTCATCGCCGTAGAAGAATGGTCCCCTAAGGTTCTGAGGTTATCCATTATCTTGTTTTTTTTTTTCCTGCGTTCATCTGCATGTTTTCATACACTATTTCATTCTTCTCTCTCTTTGTCTACTTTTTCCTGGTTCCTCTCTTCACTGAAGAACCTCGGGGGAACTAGAAATATGTGGTTCATTTGAAGAGGGAGCTGGAACAAATCACATGATTTCTCTTTTTTTTTTCCTATTATAAGCGTGTTTTGGCATGTGATCAACTTCCACACGCACAGCCAAGAGCAGGGAGAGATAGAAACTTGGAGCTTAGTCCTAGAATACCTAATGGAACAAATTTTCTGCGACTGTTAATGATTAAATTTTTTCGAGAGCTCAATTGCACAGATTAATTTAGAAAAGGCAACCGTTCTGGTAGATTTCTAGACCTACTTCATAGAAGAAAATAGAGAGGCGAGACATTCGAGTGCTTCTATTCAAAATTACAGTCCTCGAAAAAAAAAACAGACGGATTCCGGTCCTGCAGGAACGCGGTCGGACCTGAACGACGGACATGAAGAGAGAACGCTTCAAGTGAGAGGGGTCGAGCAGGTCCCACCGCGATTCTGCCGCCGCGACGCTATGGAACATCTTTTCGATGAGGACTGTAGCTTATGAAGCATAAGATGTTGAATGGAGTTAACTTCATTAGTTTCAAAATCCAAAACGGTTTCTCTACAGCTCTCAAGAGAAGATGTAGATGTGAAAGGTAACTTCGCAATATAAGTTTCTACTTTAGTGTTTGGTACTGAATGGCGAACCGAGAGGGCTACTGCCCCATCAATTTGCGACAGTCCCCATGGTCTCGTTTTCGCTCCTTGGAGCTCGAACACGAGTTCATGTCTGGGTTCGAACCCCTGTTCGCGCAGCGGTTTTGCAGGTAGGTGTGCTAGCTCGTGACACCCCCACGCCAAGCTCGTGAGATGTTCGTGCCTTGTTCTGAACAGTTACGAGCCTGGCTCGCACATGTTGTGGCAAACATGGGGGGACTACTACCAGCCCTGGAGTTTTACTCCAAGTCACGTATACCATTGTGATCAAGAAATCCTGGAGATTCCTTCAATATGAAAGTCTTAGAAACGATCGTGAGGTATGAAGGTTTCGGTGTGATAGAGAACTGGTGCTAGCATGCTGCCATGCAAAAAAAAAAATTGATGAAGAAGCAGATTACCAAAATAAATTTACGAAGTATTATAGATGCTAAGGTGCAGTTACCATAGTTCTGGAACACGCTGAAGAATTGGAATACTAGGAGCCTGATACTGTGGTTGCTAACAAAGGCTGCGATAGAATTTATTTAAGGATTTTGTTGTTGGCTGATTCTCATCTTGAACACTCCTTCAGAATGACTGATCCATGTGTATCGTTTACTATATAAGCTAGCATATTAGGAGACAAATTTTTGATGACTTATTGAAGGCTAGAATGAGGAATATCGAATGCTTATGATGAATACTGTGGCAATTCAGATAATTATTTTTGGGAAGAGTCTAAGAAAGCGTAGCATTCAACGACATGAAGAATACAACCAAGGCGATGGTAATTTCTTTTTTATAGATCAGACGATAATAATTTGGTCATTTATTCGAAAGTTGCAAGTTTTAACGTCTAGGTGCAAGCTCTTGAAGATTATCATCTAAAAACAATTGAGGTTCCGCTCTTTGTTTCGCGGACTGATCCTGAATGCCTCAAAAACGTGGTTGTCTATGCCGATTTTAGTTGTGAAACTAAGGCGAGTATTTCTAGTGATCTCAGGATTATTGTGAGAGGAACAGTGCTGACAATATTTGATTACATTTTTCTGTGCTGTATGCCCAAGCTTAAAGAAAAAAGGACATACTAATTACTGAAACTAATTGACATTGATACTGACAGTGTTGATCAGAAACCCCAAGCGAGAATGAATCACATTAAACATAATCATAAGTAAAATCTCATAGAGAACGTAGCGCTTCGACAACCTCGACGCTCAGTTGATCAAGCGATCCGCAAAAGAACAAAGACGAAAAAATTGCTGGTTTAATACGCCGCTTTTCAAGCATACGGTGTTGTCGCTGAACACCTGAACAAGCATTGCCGAAATGCTTTAACAAGATGTATCGCATTCCATTCGCAAAAACGCGACAAATCCCAAGCCACCTGGCAGACCCGCTTGGTCTGGCAGAGAAAATTCATAGAGTAACGGTCAGCCCTTTACAGTAAATGAACCAGAGGGAAGGGGATAGGGTTCGTTGTGAAGGTTGCTCATTCCTCTGGTGTTTTCTCATGGTCCGCATTGAGATATTATCTACTTGGAAATATAAGAAAAATAAATCATTTCAACGCATGTACGTACTAATAAATTCGCCATGAATCGCTCTTGTGGGTAGATTCACATGTTCAGGAGGAGCAGTTCAGCAACACTTTCGTTGAAAATGAAGAAGCCAGCGTGTACTCCCAATTTGCCACCCTGATGGTTATAATATTATTATTTCTATTGTTATTTTATTAGTAATAATAAAGTTATACGATCTTTCTTTCCAACATTAACCATTGGCCCATAGTTGAGACCGTTCACAAAGTGGCGTAATAAAACCTGTAGTCGTCGATGCCATGATCAAATCCTTATTATTCTCTTGTAGGAAGCACTTTTCCAAATCCGGATTGATAAAGCAGAGGTTAAAACCACCGCAAGCATAATTTCATGGATGCATTGGCAGAGCTTTAGTACAGTTTGCGAACTCTTTGGAAGTAAAATGTGAGCAACTGCGACCATAGCAATTCAGGATTTCTTGTAGTCCTGCTAGTTTTTTTTTTGAGGTCTCTCCGCGACATTTTCTTCCTTGGTATATTAGTGCACTTCTTGCTGTTGGTGTCAATGTAACTGCTTGCGATTTTCTGCAGGATTTTTCTCTGCATGTCTGCTAATTTTTATTTATTTGTAATTTCAGACATGTTCATATGTGGCACCAGCACTTGCTTTGCCAAAGAAGACTATAGACAGTTCGTCTGGACTCCAAATTCGACGTTTTAAGTCAAAAACTGTTTCATGTATGTACGTCAGCGAAGCTGAAGCAGCTGGTGTAAATTTTATCTTCATTGAGCCACACATTTTTCTTGTGCGTCGAAACCTTGAGAATTTCTGAATTCATATTAATTACATGATCCCGAATGACAATATTCATGTTAAACCAATTTTTAAGTTTTCCGTATACATCTTACATGATCAGATTGGTGCTTTCAGCCAGCTTCCGGTTTCAAACAGTGAGAGGATGAAAAGTATCATCGAAGATTTCGCTGCCTTTGGCACTCGCTTCCGGACCAATGGGACGGCTTCTTCTCAGGTGATAACTAGGGGTTGTTTTGATATCATTGGTATTCTCAATGAATAGATTCGTTTGTTCAGGACAAATCAAGAGACCATATCCGAGGATGGATTCCAGAACTGTGCTTTTTCTTAAATGTAACATATATTTCAATAAATGGTCAGTGTGACTTCAACGCTGGATTTCTACTGTACTTGCAAACAGACTCATGGTGTAAAAATTCTACAAAGGAATTTTACGAGTTCGTAATCTGAAATGTTAGCGTAACGCCTTGTAGATGTTGTCTTCTCCATCGATTCCTCGTACATGACTCAATAACGATGAATACGACTTACATGCTGTCGTACAGCCTTCGATCAAGCTATTCCAGCTACGAATTTCTGCGGCCCTTCCTTGTAGCTACTAAGCTGTACCTAGCTGCTTGTTTACTGCTTCTTGAGCTTCCTCTTTCCACATATCTTGCGTGAGCGAAAATTAAGGATCTTTTCCAGGTGGTAATTAAAAAGGTTCCGACACATTTTGAATGGTCGAGGCTAATGAACTTCTATTCTATTAAAACGTGATCAGTGAAAGTTGCTGAATTTTCCTTCCACGTAAATTATATCACCTTACTCGTCTCCTGTCCACAGTTACAGCTCAACGTTTCTGAGCATTTGAAGCCGGCTCAGTCCTTGGAACCCGCATTATTTATTCGATTCTTTAGCTATTCATTGTGACTTATATCTGGGTGATTCGAACCACACAAGCTTTATGAGGGATGACATGGTTAGTTTGCCCACTTTACCAGATGGTGGTTTTTCAAAGACCTCAGTGGGTCTGATCACAGGTTAGAACTAGCGCATCGTCTCTAATGTCGAAATGGGCTTGTACAAAGTGTGCCAAAAGTCTTTGGACAAGCGTAGTGGCTCGCTGAAAAGCTGTGCAAGAGGAACCTGGGGAAAGTAATAGTTGTTACCTGTTTATAACATATTTTTAAACATGAATATTATTTTTGATCCCAAGGTTGCCTCCTCTCGCAGATACACAAACTTCGGAATGTCCAGGTGTGACGTGGACTCTGGTATGTAGTGGATGCAGTTTTCCTCCTACACTTCTCTATTGATCTGTGAGGAGAGTCCAAATTCCTGGACGAGATTATGTAAGTTTTTCATCATAAACCCAGAGAAATCTCTGAAAAATCTGGAAAATTGCTAGGGTATCTATTACGTCACTGATTAGCTTCGCTTTTGGCGGTGTTCAAAGTTTTCGCAAACATACATTACAAAGCTAGCTACTTCTGCTTGTTTAATGACGATCTCACAACTGTTTTCTATTACGGACCTGTTGATTTGCTCTTTCTCAGTATAATAATGAGAATTTTTGATTAATAGAATGACTAAATTGGCCCCCAAATTGAGTGTTCTTCTCTACCACAAGATTGGGATAAATAATCACTTGTCGAGGTCTTATGTCACGTCTACTAGATTCTGTGGACTAGAGCCTCCTTAACTCCGTACAAGATTTTGGACTTTGTTCTGGAACTTTGGAGAAGGCCCGAGATGAATTCGACTTCATCAATGTGCGCAAAGACACCAATTTCTCCTCTTTTTTTCATGTGGAAGATACCAGTGGAAGATATCAGGAACTAGAAATGTTATTTACGTTTACAACTGAACTGGTAATACATAACAACTACCGATTCTTCCAGTTTCCTCTCCCTGATGTTTCGAAGATCGGTTATGCTTGTCCAGAGACTTTCGCAGCCCCTGTACATTGCTTGTACGCTTCGTAGGAAAAACACGAGTTTTGATATTCTTATCACATCTGGTAGATAATATCCTGAAATCTAAAGTTGCCTTTTATTTGGTATGGTGTAACGATCAAAAATGTCATGACCATATTCCGTTTATTCATTGGACTGAGTTTGGTGCGTGCATTACTCCTTATTAGCGTAATTATGGGTTACCCCAAATCCACAGAAAATCATCACAAGGTCGCAAAATGATAACAAGTGCGTTCACAACAAGTCCTGTGTAGTCTCATGTGCAGAATTCCAGGCAAGGCTAATGCTCATTGTTTTATTCGTTATGGCTCTGGTGCTTTACGCTGATACTCATGCACCGACAGCCCTCATTATCCGAGCACACCAGTTTGTTGCACCGCGATACGTAGCAGTCGGCATCCATCCGGTGAGCTACAATTCATGGATACTAGTTCGTGGAATTCACCGATGATGTCAATTTTCACGATTCATATTTTCTCACGACAATATAAGGTAAAAATTGGAAAAAATGTGACGCAGCATGCATTAACCACAGTACATTGACAACAGTAATTTCGGGCACAGTTCTAATTTCCATAAAATTTCAGGATGAGTTCTAAGCATCGTGTACAATTTGTCACGAAATAATTGGTGGATTTCGTGCACCAAGAACGCGCTAAGGGCATGCTCGAAGTGAGGGAGTCGAGGAGGTCCCTCCACGCTCTCATCATCCGAGCATTATCTTGAGACAGACTGTAAAGTCCTTACGCGCAATCGGCGGAAAATTTTCGAACACGCCCAGCATGCGGCGCGTGCGTGGCGCGGCCCTCTTGTGGCAGCGGTCCCCAGTCGTTCATCAGATTCTTGGCCCAGGTGAGTGTTTTTCTTTCATTTTTTTTCTTTAGCTGAAGTTTATCTGAAGCTATGAGGCCTGTGGCTTACCGATGTCGACCTGTCGGCCCAGCATGTCTCATAAAAACAATAAAAACAAGCATTTGGGGCATGCATGGGGAAAACGTGCAAAATATGAGGCATGCGGGGGCGTGCGGTCGATATCGGTCAGCCACAGGCCTCACACCTTCAGATAAACTTCAGTCAAGGGAAAAAATGAAAGAAAAACACACCTGGGCCAAAAATCTGACGAACGACGTGGGACCGCTGCCACAAGAGGGCCGCGCCGCGCACGCGACCCATGCTGGGCGCGCTCGGAAATTTTCCGCCGATTGCGCGTAAGGACTTTACACACAACCATAGTAATACTGAAATTGTATTCCAGCCTCTCGTATATCCAACGTATGCGGCTGTTTGGCCAAGGGTGCTTCGACCAACAAACACGGGTAATTTTTGCGAACTAGTAGTGAACTATACTTTAAACTATCTACTTTTACAAAATCCTTACCTCTTTATAGTAACTTTTTTTGTTGCAGGAGTAATACTTGAACGTCAAGAGGTAGCCGATTTTCTAGGAAGTACGTACTTCATTTTGAAATAAGAGCATGCTTACCATAGGTTCTTTAAGAATTATCGTAAATAAATGCTCATGAGAGAGAAATTACCCGTGTTCCAAACTAATAATGCCTTTCAGTCCCAGCATTCTACTGGGTGGCGGTGTTCGTCTTGGTGGCAGCGGTAATTGTTGGAGTTTTGCTGTTCCTCATCCTGTTCCTCGTGAGACGACAACAAAAAAGAAGCAGCAAACGAGCCCAGCAAACTCGTTCCAGTTCATAGCCACAAGGTTTGGTTTAACTCACGAATGAACCATATTCGTTTATTTATTTATTTATTTATTCAATATACTGACATTGTCAGCGTGCCAACGTAGAACGACGTAGTGTCAGTTTCAGCGGAAACATCGCCAGCTTCGCCCTGGCACCACAACACATCTAACTAGGCCTGTATCAATACAAAAGCAATCGTACTGCTCACCACGCTCTTTCAGTTTTCATTTTGTTTGTTCAAATGAAGTTTCTTTACTTTGCAATCCTTGTTTTCATGCCGTTAGCTAGGAAATCACTGAGAATTCAATGTATAAACTTCAACAACTGAGCTCGAAATGTCTAAAAAATCCGCAAAACCTGTGCATGGAAGGGGAACTGCCATTACGTCCATACGTTACTCTTGAATTTGCATTTGTTAAACTTTCACATTTGTAGCTGTCGAAGTAACACCATCCTAGAGCTTCAACAAAAAGTTGCATTCTTCTTGTAATTTGTGTGTTGAGAAAATAACGAAATATGTATTACCAACAAGCACACACAATGAAGATTTACATATGTAGTCCTAACCATTTCAACAAACAGAAGGAACTAGCATAAGTAACAGATGTGACAAGACTCGCTAAGGCGAAATGTCAAAAGGTACATTGGATGCAATTGTAATATACCAACCTAAACAACAACATGATGCAACATAGTTGCCAAAATACAGTATTACCCAGAGAATTGCATGAGGCAGCGAACTTGTGAACAAGAAGTGAAGAGAACAATGAGGATGATGATTGCGTAACGAGGCAGGAGAGATCTTTGACTGGTTAAGAAGCAACAAAACTCGTTCTGTGATGGAGAAAAAGATGAATATGCTCAATGCCTAGAATGTGTATTATGAACATACCTTGGATAACTAGACTGATCTGATAATGGACTAGTTGGCAGAGCCCGTTTTCTTCGGCACGGCACTGGCACGTGCACCGAACGTACCGATGCACAGTGCACACGAATACTCATTTTCCGGCAAGCTTTTCATCTTCGGAGTGAAGCAGTAGGTATGATAGCCGCGATCACAGTCATCACAGAACAGAAGCTTGTCCTAAACAACGAAACCTCATGGAAAAGAAATACATAAAAATGAAGTAAGATTTCAAGAAACTGGAGGAAGGAATGTCTTATCTGAAACCTTGCTAAGATTTCACAGCTCTATCACAGCCTATAGGTCCACATAATTATCACCCATTAACGAACAGGCCTGAGCCAACTGTCAAGAAAACCATAAATCTCCCACTGAACACCTTACTATATCCCCACCGTCACTGATTAACCTAACGAGTGCATGCAGTGACCGACTTTGCCCTTTTAAAAGGACAAGTCAAGTTACCTGCTGTGAAAATGATAATGGGACTAAAGCTACTAGCTAATTCTTCTGATCTACAGCAAATTTTGGGGAAAAAGCATGAAAGAGAAATGAAGAAAAAAGCATAACTAAGAACTTACGTCATTCTCCGACGTCCCGCAAATCGTGCAACTCTTACACTCAATGCACTGCCATCCATAGCGTTTGATGATGACGGGAACATTTTCGTTGAAGCTAAGGCAGGATGGGTGGGCTGAAAAACAGCGAATTCGCAAAAAAAAATATTCTTCAGCAATTCGAAGAGATTTAGCGCAACAAACTACAGCTCTGTTGAAGAAGCATTAGAGAATTCACGAGATCACTTATGCTGGTACTTTTAGGGACAGGGAACTATCGGTGGACAGGTTACGTTACTTTTTCCTCATCTACGGACAATTACCATCGGCGCGACCAGCGTCAGGCCGCTCTGCCTTTTTGAAGTTGAGAGGAAACTAAAGAAGGTTGTTCAGAAGGTGCCCCAACTCACTCTTAGCACCTTATTAGTCATCAAATAACGAGACTGACATGTCATATCTAGGGAAAGACTGGTAACATCGGCCCCCATGAACTCACAGGGCCTGCCCGCGCGGGTGGTAAGTGCCCGATAACCCTTTTTTCTGCTAGTAATAATTGTGAGGGGAAATGTTTGAAGCACCTTGGAGTTCTGATTTTCTTCGTTCACTTAAAAAGGGATACACTGCATGGAATAAAGCGAACATGACCAACCCGATCTTCCACAGTCGTGGCACACTACCAGATCCTCAGGTTTCATCGTCTTCTTATTCATGTTCTTGCTGCCCAAACACAAATCACAGATCGACGACGTTTCAAGCAAAGGAGAAATTTCTAAACAGGAAAATGTGAGTGAACTCAACGATGACTCTAAAAAATAAAACTAAAGGCAACTTACCTATGCTAGTACCAGTGGGTAATGGATCGTTATGTTGAAATGCCTTGTGATACGCTAAGCCCGCGAGACTCTTGTAGGCCGCTGAGCACACTGAAGAAAAATACAGTTTAAATATGGATGAGATGAGCGGAATGAGACAAAAGCAGCCAGTCGCGACCGGCAACCGTGCAGCGGGCCGTGGGACGCCAAGTGGGCGGGACGCGGCGCGGCTTCGTCGCGGATTGCCGGCGCTGACGGGCTCTGAGCCGCGCCACTCACATGTGCAGTGGTAATTGTTCGCTTCATCCGCCGCGTCCTGCGCCGCACTAGCTGCCGCGGCGCTAGCTCGCGCCGCTCTGCCCGAGTCACTCGCCTTCTTCTTATTCTTTGAGCTTCCTCCGCCACCCGATGAGCCGCCTGGCGCCTTGCGACTTTTCCTCTTCGATCCCCAGTCATCTTCGTCACTTCCTCCGTCATCATTGGAAGCGTCATCATCCCCCTCTTCATTATAGTCCTGAAAATTCGAACTAAGTACATTGGATTTGAGCAGAAGTAACCCAAACAAAACCCCAGTGAGAAAAGGGCTCAGAAAAGACCGAGTATCTATGTCAGCATAACACACGATAAAATAGACATGCGACCCAAGTAACTTACGAAAAGTCCTTTCGGCGTGCCTTTCCCCTGACCATAATCGAAATTTGCATCTAGAACATCTGAAACAGAAGTGTTCCAAGCGTTGCCTATAATGACAACAAGATTAGGAAATACATATCTACGCTGTCCACAATATAGATCAGCATGAGATGCTGTTATCTGATATTTAGTGAACCAGCAGAAGAATACTAATAATAACTACTCTAATAAACTGACCAGACGGCGCAGAAGCCGCGGTGGTATTGAGAGCAGCATCGAGGGCCGGGTTGTCACGCAAAAACATCTTCATCTCGATCGCATCCGAAGAGTTCGCGGACTGGCGACGGCGCCATCGCTGAGTTACGTATTGCACGATTGTATGTGCATCGGTTGCATTACAGCGCTGGGAAGGCAGACGGTAGAATACGGGATTGAAACGATGTGCGGTCCCCGTCTGCTGGTCGAAGAATGGGTAGCGCAGTCTGAAACAACAGGAAAATTGAAATGCAAACGTCTAACACGAATAAAATAACCAGAGTTACGCAGAAAAAATGCAAGCCGAGACCTGCACAACCATTATACTCTGCCGCAACGCGACACTCTGGTTGACAGAATTATAAAAGGTGACTCGGGATTGGACTAGCATTCTTCAGAAATTCTAGCTCTCTCTTAAGGGGTTTATTCGATGCTCTGATCACGAAAATCGCACTAGTTTTCTACCCTAACCCCATTTTTGCAAAGATATAGTGAGATCCAGCAAGAAATAAAGAGAAAATGTCAATTCTAGCAGAAAGACGGCAGTCTTATCAGGCACTTTCCCGCTTTTCTGCTCGAAAAATCCCGGAAATTTCTTCACTAATTGATTAAAGGGTTAGTGAAGGTGATAAACAAGAGTGTCGTACTCCTTTTTACGGTAGCACCATTTACGTTAGCCAGTCTGCAGCTACTGGCACTGCCATTACTTCGATTTCTTTGTCGAATATTGCATTTTATTTCACTCTCCTACACACATGAAAACGGGGTTAGGGTAGAAAACTAGTGCAATTTTCGTGATCAGGGCACCGAATAACCCCCTTAAGTAAGGTATTGGGTAGAATTTCTGAAGAATGCGAATCCGATCCCGAGTCACCTTTTATAGTTGTCTCCGGTTGTCTGCCGCACTCCGTGATCAATGGTCGCTCTCTCGCTCTCTGTTCAAAGATAGCCGTGCCGCAGTGGGGTGCACTGCATCGCGGGAATCTTGACAGTTGGAGTTAACTGCACTGACCAATATGACAGTTGGATAGGTGAGATAACTCATCAAAGCTCGCAAAAAAGCCAAGCGTAATTAGTGCAATTGATTCTAGGTACAAATCTGAATGTTTGGACCATTCTTCGAGCGATAGTAACTGCTGATAAATTAGAGAAGAAAATGAAATTAGGCATACGACACTTGGGACGGACTCCGGTGTCTGCCGATAAGCGCACGAATTGCAAGTCAATGTGCAGAAACTCGACTGCTTCATATTTGAGCGGACTGCGGTTACGGAAAGACTTTCTTCGGCAAATTCTAGGACAATGAAACAGCTTTCGTCTTTCCAACTGCTATTGTCCGTTTCAAAAACGATGGCAGTCGAGTATTTCTGCTTATGACCTGCATTTCTTGCTTGCCTCTTCAAATGCAGCACTACTTCTCGCGCTCCCTCTTTCTCTACTATCTTCACAACTATGTCCCCCGTAAAACAAAACAGTCTCGGAGCAAATGGAGTGGATACACAGTGTAATAGACGACGTTCATCTATTAGATGACACATGGACAGCTCTGCCAACCCAGAAAATTGATTTGGACAAAAGAAACGTTTCATAACATCAGTGAAGCTCAACCTTAAACAATCTTTCCCACTCATAATTACAAGGAAGAAGAACTGCTACTCTCTCAGATTCCCTCCTCCCTTGTGGTACTCCAGATTAACCCAGAATTATCGATCGACACCATCTGCGTTCCCATGGGCTGCAGCTTTGCGCGCAACTCAAGCACCTGTCAATCACAATCGCATAGCCGCATGGATCTAATAACTAATGCCTAATTCTAGGTCAATTTCTGAGTACTTTCGGTGATGAAAGAAAGCTCAGCTAGACTATAATTCTGTTTCAAAACCGTTCGTTTGAGTAATTTGGCATAGACTATGTGGAATTTCGCTAATATTTTAATATAAAAAGTGATGTAATGGCTGAAAAAAGGAAAAAAACGGTGGAGATAATTAATCCACATCAAGAATAAATTCATCGTCGTGGATTTCCTAACGAAAAGATGATTTCGAACACACCTGGCCTTGCGTTCATTGCAGGCGCGTTCGTTCCACTTGGAGCAATTTTTCATTAGCTCGATGTACGCGCCTTCGCTGATCATGTTCTGCAAAGCTAGAGGTATATCCCAATCCAGAAACTATTCCTAATTATTCTAAAGTGAATTTAAAGCTAAGTATCGAATTAAACTAACCTCCGGAGGGGGCCACGCAGCCCCAAGGACGCAGCCGCTCTCAGCGTCCAATCGATCGCAACTGACGTCAGACTTGGACCTGGCGGCGTCTGAGCACGTTCCTCCCTTAATCGAAAGCTACGGACGGTCACGAGTGTAAACAATAACAGCTATTTTATGGATAATAACCATGTGGTACTCGTGGTATAGTTATTTGCAAGAGTAGCCTTGGATTTGCTAAAATCTATGGCCGTTTTAGCAACTTTTTCGTTATCATCCCCAGCAAATTCTTAATCCTGCATTAGAATCAGAAGCTGTGCACCTGCTGGGGTTGAGATACGCACCTTACGCGTACCTTCATTCGAAAACCACATACGATCTGGTTTTTTTTTTTGACCCAAGATTCCAGAAAACTTTTCTCGTGGGAAAAGTGTACAAGATCTAGCAGAATTTTTTTTTAATTAGAAACCAAGTGACCGAACTACTCTCTGGCAGATAGTTTCTCTCTGCTAACGTACATGTCAGAAGCTTTTTGCTATGTGAAATGGTAAACTCTCAGAAAAGAAAACAAAGGCCGCTATTAAATACAACCAAAAGCCCTGTTTACTTGTCTGTTCTTGACAATGAGATAGAAATCTAAAAATTACCGATTTCGAAGAGAGCTCTTCGGTAGACAAAGTGGTCTTCGACGAGGAAGAACGCGGATTCACGGACGATGAGCCATTTCCAACCTTTTTAGATGGAGGTGCAGTTGAAACTCTGACCTGTATGGCATAAAATTTTATTCAGGAGATAAAATGTTTACAATTTAAACAACTATTTATCTGTAGAAAAGCCAAGTTTCGTGCATATACTAGTGGATGGATAATATTAGAAATAGGACTGCGACGCATGGGAGAGTGTCTGACTCATTGAACGTGTCTGAATCATACTGATATAACTATTCTGCGTTAGTGCAGCACATAAAAAGGTTTAGAAAGTTCTTACATGGCCCCAAATGAAAGTGCGAAGTAAATGTTTCTACAAAATAATTTTCTCCAGAATATCCACCATAGGAGAGCATTAAACAGGGAAATTTCATTTTTTTAGTGCTATGGGATAGTTTGCAATAATACCTAGAGCTCCATAAAATTCACAGCATGATCAGGATAACCCCTACACCTCGAAAACTTTGCCAAAACAGACGAGAACGCATGTGACGAATTTCCCCATGCTAAACCCTCTGGACGCGGCCGCGTCGTATACGCCGCCCCGTTCCGTGCCCATAGCGCCGTGCACGTTCACATCAGCTTTGCGCAGAGGCGATAACGTGACCAATGAGGCTCTGCCGAGGTGCGTTTATTGCTGGTTGAAAACTTTTCCCAATTGCCCGCGATGGCCCCTGAAACACGGGTGTCATACGCAATTTTTGAACGCTCCAAGGGAGCAGAATACTGAAAAAACGTGCGGAGAGTTGAGAGTATTCTTCTCCAGTTTTAGACGGCGAAGCATGCTCTTCGTTTTTCTTCATTGTTCACCAAATCTCCCACCGTGGCAATGTATTCCATTTTCAGAAATCTCAGACATTAGTGGGCGCACGGCGTAAATAGTGGATAAAATTATGGATAGAATAATTGCTTAGAGCTAACCGTGCGAATACAGACAAGATGAAAGGCTGAGAAGAGCCAGTGGACAGTCTTGTTTACTAAATTTCTAAAAAGATACTGATTTAATACTCAATACACCATCATGGATTATAGATATCTGTAATCAATAACTACGTCCACCTTTTCCATCCCTTCAATACACCCATCTGATTATGGTCACCCACAAATGAACAATTTGATTCAATGGACTCAGTGCCATGTAATCAACATCTTCTGGTTGATTGTATCCCATTTGGTACTTCTCATTTTTAACAATTATTCGTACATGTGGTGGGATGTTACATCAATCCAAGACTAATTGTAAGTTTCAATCCTAAACATCTAGTAAACATCTTTGAGAAACTCTGTGATTTAAAAAAAACCACCAAAAAGGCCCCAATGTACACAACTTAGGCCGGATTTTTTCAAGAGAAAATGCTGTGGTATAAATCCACATGCTTCTACTGACTTCTCGTTAGGCGTAAGTTCCACTGAGTGGCCTACTGTACCCTGTAGGTATACATGTTTATGCTCCCATCTAGCGAGAGCGCGTCCAGAGTATCCCGAAGATATGCCTGTGCATAGGTTGTCCTAATTGGGTTTGGCTATACCCACTGTAAAAGGCACCTCTCCCAGGTCTTAGTAAATGTGAGGCGCCAGCTTAGTTCGGACTCCTTTTCTTGTTCTCACGATTTATGAACAGTAGATCCCCCCTAGGACTCAAGAGTGGAAGCTAATTCGAAAAGCAGAATGCAGGTGGAGAGCTTAGCCAAGGTTGTCTAGTCAGGATGCTCTGCTTTAGGTTACAAAGGCTGGTAGCAGGAGCGCTCGAGCAATGTAACGTTCCACATGCAGTACCAAGCCTCGGATTCGCAAATAATTAGCCCCATCCTTAGCTCAGACGTGAGGGTAGAGATCCTACTCAGAGGATCGTTGAGGAAGGAACAGTACCTCTCTTAACACATAAAGAGTTGCGAGTGATTTAGACTGAGGTAGTTTTTAGTGGGTACAATCTTCTCGAGTCTGTTATATGATATGTGATTTTGCATTCCTATGTTATTTCTGCCAACCCTGTCACATTTTTATATTTCTGCCAACCCTGTCACATTTTTAATTTGGCATCTAAGAAGATTTCTTCTCCTAGCAGTTCTTTACTTTCTTTTTTCTCCTAGCAGCTCTTGACTTTCTCATACTTTTTTCGCAATCTTTTTCACACCTTTCTGACGTAAAAGGCTTGCGTCATTGGAAAATATATGAACGGTAATTTAGTTGCTTAGATTCTGTGAGCTACAAGAAATAGAAAACACACCTTCGATGACGAAGATCGAGAAGATGACTTTGCCTGAAAGTCGTAATTTAGCTTAGATAACAAGCAAACAATAAACAACTGCAAAAGTTTTTCTGAAGTAATTACAAACTAGACTCCTACCAAATTTAATCGCAGCCTAAGGTTATAAAAATAAGGGAACAAACCGATTTACAGCATGAAGTTCTCGACATGATTTGCAAGTCGTTAGAATGAGCACTTGTTGCCTGCAATGAATGTTTTAGTGTATAAACAGAGAATGGAACGTGTCACGCACGGTACATATATCCGAGAAACAGTGGTACTTTCTGGCAATCAATGGAGTTCTAGGGATTCACGTCTATGTACAGTGGACGTCAATGGCGGTGGCCCATCCACGGCCTCGAAAAGGACGCAACGCAACCGCGCTGCGCGGGCTGGGATCAGTGATGTCTGCCGCCGGGATGCTATTTCTGGTCGCTTTACTCCCGATTTGGTCGAAAATCCTAAAAGTCGAATAGAAAAGCGGCTAGATATAACATAGCAGCGGCAGAAAACATCGTTCATGACACACGCGGCGCGGTTGCGCGGCGTACTTCTCGAGGCCGCAGATGGGCCATCGCCATTGACGTCTACTGTAGAAACCGAATATGTACAGTACGCTTGATGATGACGGTAGGAGAAGAAAAATCAGAATAATTAGAATTCCAGGTAAAGGTGCCCTAGTTCACAACAGAAGTCAAACGAGTGTCATATACAAAGTCTAGTTCTTCTATGCAAAAAGAAAGTCTATAGCGGTACCAGTTACTAATACATCACACATACTGACATCAAACACGGAAACGTATAGCTGTGATGAGACATTCGGAGTGAAACTGTAGCCGGAACTATAGAGGCGTTTTTAGGGTCTCTTCATCAGCTGGCGCGAAGCCAGCAGCTGCGACTCCAGACGGACGGTTCAATCGTACACAGTGACTCGCTATACAGAATAAACTTTTCACCTGAGAGCACCAGGAAATGATACAAAGTCTATACTTTCAATTACTATACAGTAACATGTGGCTCAAATGCGGAAATGTGAGACACAACGATGAATGGAAGAAAATCACTAGGATCCTAGGATCCGCGAGTCTTGTGAAATCGATAACCGGACATGTTTGAACTTGCAATAAACAAGTATCTGCCGTGTGGTCCCGCCGCGATTGTCACGAATGCACTGGTTTATTCGTGTGAGCGTCAATGATGGTACGTTTTCCACGGACGCGGGAGGTGCGCAGCGCGACCGCGTTGCTTGCGCTGGAATCGGCGCTAAAATGACGAATCAGGGTTCTCTTAGTAGTTTTTCATCATATCTGATTGGTGCTAACCATCAAGAAAACTAATTGTCAGGAAAACACTATGGTTTGTTGTCGCGGAGAGGATTCTAGCGTAAGCGGCGCAGTAGACGCTCCGTTCTTCTCGAGACCACAGAAAACGTGCCCTCATCGACGCCTAATGTATTATTTTGAGACACATGAATGCTGTTGCTCATGACATATCGCATATCCTTTCTTGTCATATGGGGAAACTGGAAGAAGCAAGCCTGAGAGCATCTGTACTCGGGAATCGAATAACCTGAAATGCTGTTTAGTATATAATCACCTGCTCTTATGCTAAAGTTGCAATTTCATGCACGGATACTACGCTGATTTTCCCGGAAATACCAACAAGTCGTACATCCTTGGAATATAGAAAAATTGTAGCCTACTTGCATCCTCCGACTCCGTTCTTGTGTGCACCGTTTCATCGCCGTAGAATTGACTGTAAAGTCTGGAGCTCACCTAAGTATTGCCCATTATATTCTACCTGGAGTATACCACCACTGCGTCGCTGTTGCTCGGGCGGCATCGTTTCGATACGTATCGATTCTCAGTAATGACGCTATGAATGCCACGCTCAAAGTCGGTAGGCGTCAGTCAGTGTTGCTGACAGCCACGCTGAACGCTATACTCCATTTAAAGGCAGCAGGAGCTGAAATCCTCGACTCCGAGCTGAGCTGTGGGTGATGAAGTACAGATTCAGCACATCATAAATGTGAAACGAACACAGACAGTGATGGCTTACCTGTAGAGAAAATGGAACATTCGTCGCGAACACACCTGGCCGTGTTCGCGCGCGGACGAGTTTTCCCCGGCGCGAAAGCCATTGCGACGCGTGGTTTTGGCCGAGTCCCGCCATGAAACCCTGTGAATTGAGTGCATTCCGTTTTCCCTTTGCGCCAAACCACGCACCGCAATGGCTTTTGCGCCGAGGAAAACTCGTCCGTGCGCGAACACTGCCAGGCGTGTTTGCGACGAATGTTCCATTTTCTCTGCAGGTAAGCCATCATTGTCTGTGTTCGCTTCACATTTATGATGTGCCAAGTCTGTTCTTCACCACCCGCAGCTCAGCTCAGAGTCGAGAATTTCAGCTCCTGCTGCCTTTAAGGTATAGTTGGAACTAATGAGCCTGGAAATTGTAGTCATCTCTTGAATGCTTTTGAATGTGCTATTTTTTGGAGTTATTCACTACAAAATTCGTATATCTCTTCATAAAAAGAGACAGTACTATCATCAAACATTCATTGGCTCATCCTAAATAGCAATGCTCGCAGGGAATTTCGAATGCGAAACATTAAAATGCAGCTATACATGTAAGCCAATGAAGCAGTAATAGATAATAGCAAACAAAAAAACCTTCTTGCTGTAGGTTATTACGTTTCAGAAGCTTGCTCGCAGATTCGGAAGTGCTGTCGAAGTGCCGTCCAAGAACCAGCGACATTACCAAGCTATGGACATCAGCTACCGCGAGCTGTCCATTCTAATCACGCCAATATACAATGAGCATCGATGAAAGTGCGTTTTTCGCGAACTCGCGCAGCACGCGACGCGAGCGCGCCGCTTGCGCAGGAATCGCCGCCTCAATAGCAAATCATTGGGTTTTCTTGATAGTTTTTCATCCTATTTGATGTCAACTATCGGGAAAGCTAACTAACCATCAAGAAAACCCTACAATTTGAAATCACTGCGATGATTCTAGCGCTGAGCGGTACTGTTGTGGCACGTGCTTCCCGATTCCGCGAAAAACGCACATCCATTGACGCTCTCTGTACACGCCATCCCACAGTCTAAACCTTGTGTTCCATCATCGTGGTATAATGGCAGAAACCAAGCCTGGCATATACATACAATTCTCAAAAAAGTTTCATTTGACAGAACAGTGCTCAATCCAAGGCATGGAAGGCAGTGAATGGTGAATGAAATTCAACTTCAAAAATCAAAACATTAAATACTGTTCTCCTCATTGACAACAACAATAAACATATGGTACAGAGAAATCAATGGAAAAAATCCACTCGGGAAGGATAAATACTGTAAGGAAATGCACAACACTTCAGCAATTTTAGTGTCCTGAAGAGAGCAGAAAAAGATCATATACGCTGGCGAAGCTCTTGGATGAAATACGTTAGAAAGATATAAAAAGCGACCGGAAAGTTGGTAGTAGTATCCCCGTGTCTTCACAAAGTAGGCTAGGCACATCCGAATTAGCGAAGGAGAAATTAGCAGAGAAAAAACAACAACGTAACAAACTGGAATAATGTTCCTAGTTACAGAATTCGACATCGAGGTCTGTAACATAGCCATCTTAGGGACAACAATTCTACACGTGTGAATTCAAGCTAAATTCACTGTTGGGATCGTTGAGTTGTCCAAGATGTTCGTGCCACAGCTTCTTGAGAACATCCCATGGTGATTCCGCATTAGTACTCACAAAACTAGTAAGTGGGCAACTTCTAGAACAAAACAGTTGTTGTCAGAAGCGATCTCCAATTGAAATTAGACATCTGTATCAAGTTTTAATGTTCAGGGAACTCCGGCTGGTTCATACCCACACTGCAGGGATGCGAACAACGACATCCGACACTTGGCAGGAACACACTTCTACGTAATGGATACGACTTACACGATGGGACCTTCTTTCTGTGTGCTCGCCAATCTTCTATTAATCTTTTACTCCTAAGTCTCTTACTATAAGTTCAGTGTGGTTTATAAGTATCCGAAACTAAGAAACTAAAAGGGTTCTCGCCCCAGGCGTCTTTCTTTCTCTTGTGGTTCAAACCAAAACTGACTACACGACGCAGTGCACCTAGCCGCGTCGCGGCTGTCCTTGCGCAAGAAGCGGCAAGAAGCGATAGAGTGATCATCTGCGGACAACCACAGTGCCGCTCCGCTTACGAGCGTACTGCGTCGTGCGCCCGTCAGCAGCAGGAGTTCCCTCTAGCCTGAAGTCACTTTTGATCCTACTTAAGATGTAGGTAATTGCAAACGGAAGCACACCATATAGAAAGGCACATACATGTCTTTGGCCTTCTGCTTAGCAGCATTTCTCTCCAGGATTTCGGTGAGTGTGAGCGGCCCCTTCTTCTTCTTTTCGACCGGCACCTTCAGTGAAGTCTTCAGTAAAATCATAAGATGTGAGCAATAAGTTTTAGTTCTGATCTTTCCTTAATAGCTGTAGTTTGTTCTCAGAGCTGAGACTCCAGGATTACAGCGACTTTTGTTCTTTGGTCGTCCTCAGCGCCAACGTACATCGAGTGAGCGTCGATGCTGGTGCGTTTTCCGCGGATACGGAAAGCACGCGGCGCGGCCGGGCCGCTCGTGCTGGAATTGCCGCCGCAGTGGCAAATCATGGTTTTCTTGACAGTTGATAGTTTTCCATCACAGATGACCATCGAACCATTAACTATCGAAAAAACTAATACTAAGCAACTGTAAAGAAAACCCTATAGCAACTATAAAGAAAACCCTATAGTTTGTTGTCGCGGCGAGGATTCCAGCGCGAGCAGCGCGGCTGCGCCGTGTACTTGCCGAACCACACCACCGTCGATACTCGTTACAGTATGCAGTGCATAGGTATTTTAGGCTTGAAAAGGATGTTACTATACCGAGAGCTGTCCCAATAAAAAACGCTGCAATCATGGATTTTCAACTCTATGAACAAAGCGAAATGAGATATGAAGCTTTGAGAAGAAAGAATTCTGCAGTAACGATAGTGCTAGCGCTCGAGATGTTCGAGGGCCTATTTCTGCATAACAAGGGCCGGCCAAAACCTGCTACCGAGTGCTGGCTCAAATTTCGATAATTCTATTGGGAAACGGTCTAGGAGGTGTCACATCCACTGGAGAATCTGTCATCTTCTTACCACCACTTCTCCCCCTTCTCCACATCCAGAAGCTCCTATTTCTCAAGAAAAAAATTCGCCAAACATAAGGAAATATAACGATGTTCTCCTTGTTCTTCACACAAGACGTCAGGCCTTGCTCATACGATAAACAATAATCACTGCTGATCGAAGTTATTACGCCTTCTGCCCAGGTTATTGTTCATTAAAGTTGTGGAAAAAAATTTAAAAAAACTGTGGACATGTGGTACGCCTACAGGTGAGCAAAACCTTTTTTGACACTTACAGGATGTTTGCTTCGTTTCCTCCTATTAGCGAGAGATGCCTTCTTGGCTAATTCCTTTTTTCGAAGCCAAGCCTTGTTCGAGGAACGTAGCCTCATCCGAAAGACGGCTTTCGGCTTTGGCTTGACCCCGTTCGAGGAGGCTTCCTCTCTCTCCTAAATGATGGCGCTCAAAGTTAGAAGCAAAGCACAGGAAACGTCAATCCCGATCACACCTCTCTGCGGCCTGTGGTGCCGCACCATCCTCGCAGCGCGGCTGCGCGCTGTGAATGTCAGGTTATGCATCGGCCGCGTCGCGTAGATGGTGCGGTGCTGCAGGTCGCGGAAAGATGCAATCGTGATTGATGCTCCGTTTAAAAGTAGTTGAAATGAAGTTGAGATGTTGAGATGAAATGGAAAAAGTAAGGCTTGAGGAGTCCCAGAAATCATTAGCACCTGCAATTTCCTTGTCATTCCCCTTGTTATCATTTTCACACCAGCAATACCACAACTTGCTCGGACACTGAAATAAACTACATCACTTCAAGAACAGGGAAACGCATCACGGATCCTCAAGACATCTAACGGAAACAGCCGTAGACAAGACACTGGTGAGAAGTCCTTTACGAAACATTTATTACATGATATTATCAACAAGAAGCAGAATAGGACAACGATGTTTGCAAAAAGAAAATCGAAATAAAACGCACAGAAAAAGGGACTTAAAGTTACCACTCAAGAGGCATACTGTTAACGGTTGGTGCTTAAACAAAGAAGAAGCGAACTGACAAACAAGAACTAAAAATGCAGGAGTAACATGCTATCTATGAGGAAGAGTAAAAACGATACCATAACGTACAACAATGTAACCAACACAGTATGATGCACAGAAACAACGGAGCATATAACGGAGAAGTGATAGGAAAAACAATACAGCGTTATTCATTTATACTACAACAGAAATGAAGTTCACTGCAGAAATATCCAAATTACTTCAACGCGATTTGTGCCAAACTCAATGGAACGAAGTTTATAGTTTGTATCGGTCCTATTTTGTGCAAGGCACTGGAGTGTTCGATGGCAAGATGTGCCGCAGGCTGGAGAAGTGTAGACGTGCTATGAACAGAAGCATTATAACGGCGTGAGAAATGTAGCCATCAAAATCTTCACATACCTCATTCGTACCTCTCACGCGTTAAAATCGGAGTGGTATTTGGTTTTATAGCTCACGTCTTCCTTCTCCTACAATGAAGAACGGTTGGTAGCAAGGTTAACTGGGCTGGTAAGAAACCAAATTACAAACAACCAACCTCTGGATCGTGCCTGGAGCGCCTTGTCACAAATGTTATTCGGAGGTGGAGCAACCACTGTCCGCCACCCACCATGGTTACACTTGTTCTGCATCCAATCACGCTGCATACCGTATGACAAGCGTTACAGTAGTCGACAACAACACCATGAAGACCCGAACTTGCAAAGATTACTTATTACCTTTTTTTAGTGGACTTTTCCACATTTGCTCTCAGTCATAATCACGAAATGAGAGAAGCAAATCACTTCACAGTTCCAGGAATAAGAACCTCTGCCAGTCAGTCTGGGTGCACAGGGTGGCCCGAAATTAGGACTGCAACAAGCGTTTCGCCTCCATGGGGATTTATTTCGCACCGTAGTCAAACTCAGGTAAGGTCCTTTCTGGGATCTTTCACCAGAATTGCGCTCCTATGCTCAGGTCCCGTTAGGTACATATAGGACTGGGGCAAGCCCAAGTTTCAGCACCTACTGGCTCTATAGAGGGGCCACGTAACTGCCCGGTTCCCGATCAATTCAATTAGTAGATTTTTGCAGTACCTAGGACATAGCCTTGCCCCACACATCCTCATAGTTTGGACTTATCGTAGAAGCACTCCAAAACTTAGAGGAAAACATATGTTAACCACTAGCGCGTCACCGTCAGCGACTTCACTCAACGCCTCGGAGACTGCCTGGAAGCTGATCAAGGATCTCTTAATAGAAAGTGTTGTCCTTTGTTCAAAGTGAGACAAAGAACAAAAATGTCATGACAATCCCTTTGTTTTGTGCATTCTTCCTTGTTACCGTAATTTTGGGCCATCCTGAACTGCCACCGAGTTAATTGCCAGCCCGAGTTTCTAATGGATGTTCTCAAAGGATTACCACCGTTCACTGCAGCTTCAAGGAACCTTTCGCTGGTACTGACATCTTCTGAGTCTGGAGGATAGATTGACTGCAGCAGCCTAAAAGAATTTCATAGGTAATAGTAAGGATAGATAACAAAATTTTAGAATATTCAAGGAAAAATGGAAGAAGGGGAACTGTTGTGACCATTAGTTCCAACTACAGAACACACATACCTTCTTCAGATAAGCCTCGTTGATTACAGCAATATTTTGAAAACTGAAAAGGCTTAATGAAAAAATAAAACATGGAAATGACTGCAAATGCCTGTAGAAATCACCTCACGGAGCCATCACCATTAAACACACAGAAAAAACTTCTCACAAAATAACACTTTAATTCTGGACATTAAAGTGGACAAATAAAAAACAAATACAAAAGAAGAGCATCACAAACCCCCTGAGGGTAAGGAAACACATACACTATCTTCTCAACATACACTATCTTTGAGGTGCAATAAAAGTGAGCAGATAGGTGGTACAGATGAGATCACTCCTGGTGGTCGCCGCTAGGTCCCATCGGCTCAGGCTCACGTGCGTCACTAAGTTCCGAGGAGTTTTGTTCCTAAAAGAAAAACTATCGAAACCGCAGAATGAAACGCAAGCTCATCCAAGACGTAGAAGATGAAGTGTGTTTTTGCAACAAACCTCCAAATCAGCAGCTTCACCTGCGCCGTTGTTGGGATTCTTATTCTCGATGATATTCTCTTCATTTTCCGAGGTGGTTTTGGCGGCGGTGGACTCGTTTTCCTGTCCATAAAGAACTTTGCTCGCTAAGTTACTTAACCGGTGTTCATCTACTCGATTATTCTTCAACCAGGCTACGGTATCCCACCTTCAAAAACCTCGATCGTCTTCAATACATAAGCCTGATTCAAATCCAGCATTAATTGCCTCGCAAATTCATTCTTGGAAAAAATTTGTAATCCGAATAGGTAGCGTTTTGGTTTTTGACTATAGAAAAGATGTTTGTTTTTTTTTTCAGGAAAGACAATGCAGAAGCTTCTCATTTTGATTGGCAACTTGAACGAGCATATTTCGCAACATTCCTTTGCCTGCCCCAAAATCAACGAAAAGGCGAGGAATGAGGAGCGAGGGACGGGTAGGAGGGGGGGGGGGGGGGAAGGGAGGCAAACGTGCTTACCGTGGATATAGTGTGTTTCACCGGGGAACATAGATGTGAAGATATTAGAGAACAAGACAGCGCGAGAAATAGTGCCGTATTCGCGGAGGCAGCCGAGAAATGCAGATCGTAGGCACAAACACTCAACTATCGTCGCTTTTGAAATGGACTATATCGCATCTGCATTGCAAAATAACTCCGTTTTCCACGGTCAAGGTAGGACTACCACAAGATGTTGGGACTAAATGTCAATTTCAGGCAGAAAAAAAAAAAACGCAAACGCATACGGGGTAATGTTCACTGTCGTGATAAGCACATGAACCCTACCCAACATTTTAGACTTGCACTATACGACGATCACCGTAAACTCGCGAAAATGACGTCTTGGCACAAAGTGTACATGGCTGGCAGATTTTGAGCGGAAATTTCTCGACGAGATTCGGAGTGAAGAGCGGGACTGCACAGCTGACCTCATGCAATACACTAATGAACTTACTCCTATTGTAGAAAGAAAGTGTCACTGATCCTTCTTCTAACCCTTTTTTTGAGTCAGTCAGGAAAGCAGTTTATTTATGTACTAAACTAAAGTCACTTACGCTGGCCTGGTTCGCCTGTTCCGCAGGGGGCGAAATTTCAAGTTTCGGCGATTTCTTCGAAACATATCTTACGCGCTTCTTCGCACGAGTATGAACGGAAGGAGTTGCTGGCCCATCCTCGTGCTGAAACGAAGAATAAAAGAAAATGAAAGGTTACTTCTTAGCGAATGAGATGAAGTACCCTGGCTCTCTTTTGAGCTCTGGTCAACATGGCGTAAACAAGTAGCGGTAGAGTAAACCAATTAACCCTGAAAGAATATTATCGCTATGGACACGCAAAATTCGGCACGGATCACCTTTACAAACACCTCACGGAGCAAGTCTCATTATAACTCTGGTTGACAACCAATTTCAAGCATACCTTATACCAGACCATAATTAGATTTCTTTATATTACTATAACATTTCAACAGTGAAACTTAAACTTATCGAGTAGTACATACGCAGAGAACACGGAAATAAGTAGGTAAAGAGCAAAAGCGCTTGAAGAAAGCATAGTACATAGTAGCTCAAACGAATTTGTGTGAATTCACCGCGGAGTACAGTATCAGAAAAATATCAGATAATTAATGCTCTGAAGGAAAAAACAGTATTACAATAGGCAATGGAAACAATATTGCATCAATGAGAGAGTGTAGAGTGAAAAAAAAAAACTACAGCGCTATCCATTAATATGCCGGTGAGAAGGATACACTTCAGAGAGTAGGTGCCCACACTTTGGGCAATCCGGGATCGCAGGTAGATCCCGCCATCCAGAGTGAAAGGAAGCAAGTAGTTGCCTAGTTTATCCTCTATCCAGGCTAGGTTCCACAGTATTCGACAAGGAGAATTGAGACTGAAGATGTTTATGGATCAGATGTGCTACGAAAAGGAACATGAACATCAACGCGCAATAGCAGAAAAATAGAAAAACTTCACATACCTGGCTTGAACTACACTGTATTTGCAGCTGGGCTGGAAAACGGCTCTACAGTTGGTTTTCGCCTTCCTGCAAGCACCAAAGATCGGTATTTAGGTTAATCATGCTAAAGATACCAATTCACAGTACAACCATCTTCTGAATCTTGTCCTGGGCGCCCTCTGGAACGCTACCGGTGGAGCAGGTGTAGGTCGTATGGCGCGATTCTTCGGGTGTCACTACAGACATGGCGAATCTGGGGCGTGTTCGTACCACCCGGATTACGGTCACGCGCCGCGGTTTCCCTGGATCACACTGACGGAGCAACACAGCCACGGAAAGAGCGGAAAAACATGGTTCGCCCCACAGTATCCTTTTCGCTTCAGGACCGCGTTCGGTACTATTGTACTTCAGCGGCCCCACTATCGACCCCAAACTCAAAATCATGGATTTCTCTGAAAACTTGCATACAGGGGTAATTCGATGTGCTGATCACGAATATCGTATTCACTTCCCATGATAGTATCGATTTTATCGATTTTTCCCCAGGTATGGACCTCCTCTCGGATCTCTCCGAAAATGTGCCTACTGGGGTTTCTGAAGGTGCGGGTTGCAAATATGATGAAGATTTCGCAAGAAAAGGTCGGCTTTGTGGGGAAAACTCCAGTAAAACCGGCAACTACACCGCCCTACAGATAAAAATCTGGAGAAAATCAATGAAATCGAGAATGTGATGCAAAACAGCTATTATATTCGTGATCAGCAACTTCAAAAACCTCTAAATGCACTTTTTCAGAGAGATTTGAGATATGGGTAGAACTTGGAAGAAATCGATAAAATCAATAAAATCGATATTGTCATGCGAAATGAATATGATATTTGTGATCAGCACTTCGAATTACCCCTGTGTGCAAGTTTTCAGAGGAATCCATGATTTTGAGTTTCGGGTCGATAGTGGGGCCGCTCAAGTACAATAGTACCCCGCGTTCTTCCTCCTTAGCATTACGAAGTGTGTACCACAACCAATAACACCGGCCACTGATTTGCTTGGGTACCGTCCTATGAATCTCACCTTGCTGCAGCAGTTTCCGGATCCAGAGCGGAAACAAATTGGCGACAGCTCACGTACTTGCTAGTGTTAGCGTTGTTTAATGAGCGCACCCGCTGGTTTCGCAATAATACTGCGACCGCAACGCCACCGCACGCGACGCCACAAGCGCGGGATTTGTCATAGGTTGGCGGTCCCGAGCGGAAAAAAGATACTGTAGGCCAGGCCGTGTCCTTCCACTTCTTGATTACATGAGATACGTTCCCCACCTGCGCCGCGGCGGCCGCGCGGGGCTAGAGCATAGACAGGAGGGTGGTGGGTGGAGGCAGTACAGGGACCCGTTAGTAATCAGAGACGCAGAGAGCGAGAGGACTCGCGGTGCGCGGCAAGCTCTGGCCGTGGCTGGGGAACGTATCTCGTGCAACCCCACTTCTTCCTTTTCTCTCGGAGCAACTCGTCCACCTTTCCGCTATTATCCCTATCGTGGAAGAGAGCGTTAAGAGTTGCAGGCACCTTCACGTAACGAACCCATAAAATAAGGTTTCATTTCTATAGTGTGTTTCACCGTAGAACACAGTTGTGCAGATACTAGGAAAAGAGAGAACGCGAGAAATAGTGGTCCAAGCACTCAAACATACGAGTCATTCCTAGCACCCCTGAGATGTCCAAACAATTCAAAAACGCCACTAGTCCGGGTAATTCAATTAGTAGACAACTCGAAAAATCTACAGGAATTTACTTAATCGTTCCAGAAAGCTCACTAACGAACAGAGTAACCATTGGGCTACCGTAAAAATTTCTTTGTTTTAACAGCATTCATTTGGGTATTCGAATAAGATCGATGTGCAATACGTCCTTTCGACCGTACACCTTCACAGACTTCGCCTAAACCCAGTAGTACCGCTAGTTCAACGTTCTTCTTTACGGTAGAATGAGGGCTGGATGGACGAATTGCTCTGTCAAGTAGATCCAGGCAAACTATGACGCGAGACAGTATGCCGAGTGGTAGAAGCGCGCTCACATCTCGTCCACCTATACGGCCACCCAAAGAATCGCGCCATGCGACCGCCCCCCCCCCCCCCCCGGATAGCGCTCCTATGTTCAGGTCCCGCTAGGTGTAGGACTGGGGCAAGAACAAGTTTCAACACCTGTCGGCCTTCTCGAGGGGCCACTCAACTGGCCGGTTCCCTATCATTTCAATTAGTAGATTTCTGCAGTATCTAGGGCATAGCCTTGCCTCACACATCCTCATTGTTTGCATTTATCGTAGAAGCACTGCAAAACTTAGAGGAAAACATATGTTAACCACTAGCGCGTCACCGTCAGCGACTTCACTCAACGCCTCGGAGACTGCCTGGAAGCTGATCAAGGATCTCTTAATAGAAAGTGTTGTCCTTTGTTCAAAGTGAGACAAAGAACAAAAATTTCATGACAATTCCTTTGTTTTGTGCATTCTTCCTTGTTACCGTAATTTTGGGCCACCCTGAACTGCCACCGAGTTAATTGCCAGCCCGAGTTTCTTAATGGATGTTCTCAAAGGACTACCACCGTTCACTGCAGCTTCAAGGAACCTTTCGTTGGTACTGCCATCTTCTGAGTGTGGAGGAAAGATTGATTATAGCAATCTAAAAGGATTTCATAGGTAATAGTAAGGATAGATAAAAAGATTTTAGAATATTCAAGGAAAAATGGAAGAAGGGGAATTGTTGTGACCATTAGTTCCAACTACAGAACACACATACCTTTTTCAGATAAGCCTCGTTGATTACAGCAATATTTTGAGAACTGAAAAGGCTTCATGAAAAAATAAAACATGGATATGACTGCAAATGCCTGTAGAAATCACCTCACGGAGCCATCACCATTAAACACACAGAAAAAAAAAACTTCTCACAAAATAACATTTTAATTCTGGACATTAAAGTAGACAAATAAAAAACAAATACAAAAGAAGAGCATCACAAACCCCCTAGAGGATAAGGAAATACACACACTATCTTCTCAAATTTGAGGGGCAATAAAAGTGAGCAGATAGGTGGTACAGATGAGATCACTCCTGGTGGTCGCCGCTAGGTCCCATCGGCTCAGGCTCACGTGCGTCACTAAGTTCCGAGGAGTTTTGTTCCTAAAAGAAAAACTATCGAAACCGCAGAATGAAACGCAAGCTCATTCAAGACGTAGAAGATGAAGCAAGTGTGTTTTTGCAACAAACCTCCAAATCAGCAGCTTCACCTGCGCCGTTGTTGGGATTCGTATTCTCGATGATATGCTCTTCAGCTTCCGAGGTGGTTTTGGCGGCCGACTCGTTCTCCTGTCCATAAAGAACTTTGCTCGCTAAGTTACTTAACCGGTGTTCATCTACTCGATTATTGTTCAATCAGGCTACGGTATCCCGCCTTCAAAAAACTCCAGCGTCGTTTGTGATTCTTGACATTTCTATGGTTTCAATAAATAAGCCTAATTCATATCCAGCATTAATAGCCTCCCAAATCCATTCTTCGAGAAATTTGTCATCCGAATAGATAGTGCTTTGGTGCTTTACTATAAAAAAGATTTTTTTTTCAGGAAAGACTATCCAGAAGCTTCTAATTTTGATTTGCAACTTGAACGAGCACATTTCGCAACATTCCTATGCCTGCCTCAAAACCAACGAAAAGGAGGGGAATGAGGAGCGAGGGACGGGAAGGGGGGGGGGGAGGCGAATATCACATGAATATCACATCTACATTGCAAAATAACCCCGTTTTCCACGGTTATTGTAGGACTACCACAAGAAGTTGAGACAAATGTCAATTTCAGTGAGAAAAAAAACGCACACCCATACGGGGTAATGCTTATTGTCGTGATAAGCACATGAATCCTACCCAACGTTTTGGACTTGCACTATATGATGATCACCGTAAGTTCGCGAAAATGAAGTCTTGGTACAAAGCGTACATGGCTGGCAGATTCTGAGCGAAAATTTCTCGACGAGATTCAGAGTGAAGAGCGGGACCGCACAGCTGACCTCATGCAATACACTAATGAACTTACTCCTATTGTAGAAAGAAAGTGTCACTGATCTTTCTTCTAACCCTTTTTTTTCGAGTCAGTCAGGAAAGCAGTTTATTTATGTACTAAACTAAAGTCACTTACGCTGGCCTGGTTCGCCTGTTCCGTAGGGGGCGAAATTTCAAGCTTCGGCGATTTCTTCGAAACATGTCTTACGCGCTTCTTCGCACGAGTATGAACAGAAGGAGTTGCAGGCCCATCTTCATGCTAAAAGGAAGAACAAAAGAAAATAAAGGCTTACTTCTTAGCGAATGAGATAAAGTACCCTGGCTCTCTTTTGAGCTCTGGTCAACATGGCGTAAACAAGTAGCGGTAGAGTAAACCAATTAACCCTGAAAGAATATTATCGCTATGGACACGCAAAATTCGGCACGGATCACCTTTACAAACACCTCACGGAGCAAGTCTCATTATATACTCTGGTTGACAACCAGTTTCAAGCATACCTTATACCAGACCATAATTAGATTTCTTTATATTACCATAACATTTCAACAGCGAAACTTAAGCTTATCGAGTAACATATACGCAGCAGACACGGAAATAAAGGAGTAAAGAGCAAAAGCGCTTGAAGAATGCATAGTACATGGTAGCTTAAACGATATGTGAATTCACCGCGAAGTACAGTATCAGAAAAATATCAGGTGACTACTACTCTGAAGGAAAAAATAGTATTACAACAGGCAATGCAAACAATACTGCATCAATGACAGAGTTTAGAGTGAAAAAAAAACTACAGCGCTATTCATTAATATGCCGATGAGAAGAACACAACTCGGAGTCGAAGTGCCCTCACTCTGGGCCATCTTGGATGGCAGGTAGACTTCCCCGTCCACTGCGAAAGGAAGCAAGTAGGCGCCTAGTTTATTCTCTTTCCAGCCTCCACTGCATTCGACAGGGAGAATTGTAGCTGAAGATGTACATGGATCAGATGTGCTACGAAAAGGAATATGAATAGCATCGCGTCATATCAGGGAAATAGAAAAACTTCACATACCTGGCTTGAACTACACTGTATTTGCAGCTGGGCTGATAAACGGCTCTACAGTTGGTTTTCGCCTTCCTGCAAGCACTAAAGATCGGTATCTAGGTTAATCGAGCTAAAGATACCAATTCACAGTACAACCATCTTCTGAATCTTGCCCTGGGCGCCATCTGGAACGCTACGGGTGGAGCGGGCGTAGGTCGTATGGCGCAATTCTTCGGGTGGCACTATAGACAGGGCGTCTGGGGCGTTCGTACCACCCAGATTACGGTCACGCGCCGCGGTTTCCCTGGACCACACTGACGGAGCAACACAGCCACTGAAAGAGCGGAAAAACATGGTTCGCCCCACAGTACCCTTTTCGCTTCAGGACCGCGTTCTTTCTCCTTAGCATTACGAAGTGTTTACCATAACCAATGACAACGGCCACTGATTTACCTGGGTACCGTCCTATGGATCTCACCTTGCTGCAGCAGTTTCCGGACCCAGAGCGGAAACAAACTGGCGACAGCTCACGTATTTGCTGGTGTTAGCGGTGTTTAATGAGCGCACCCGCTGGTTTCGTAATAATACTGCGACCGCAACGCCACCGCACGCGACGCCAAAAGTGCGGCATTTGTCATAGGTTGGCGGTTCCGAGCGGAGAAAGATACTGTAGGGCAGGTCGTATCCTTTCGCTCCTTTTTCTCTCGCAGCAACTCGTCCACCTTTCCGCTATTATCCCTATCGTGGAAGAGAGCGTTACGAGTTGCAGGCACCTTCACGTAACGAACCCCTAAAATAAGGTTCCATATCTATAGTGTGTTCCACAGTGGAACACAGTTGCGCAGATACTAGAAAAAGAGAGAACGCGAGAAAAAGTGGTCCAAGCACTCAAACATACGAGTCATTCCTAGCGCCCCTGAGATGTCCAAACAATTCAAAAACGCCACAAGTCCGAGTAGTTCAACTAGTAGACAACTCGAAAAATCTAAAGGGATTTACTTAATCGTTTCAGAAAGCTCCCTAACGAACAGAGTAACCATTGGGCTACCGTAAAAATTTCTTTGTTTTAACAGCACATCCATTCGGGTATTCAAATAAGCTCGATGTGCGACACGTTCTTGCGACCGTATACCTTCAAAGAATTCCCTAAAACCCACTAGTACCGCCAGTTCAACGTTCTTCTCTACGGTCGGATGAGGGCTGGTGGACGAATTGCTCTGTCAGGTAGATCCAGGGAAACTGTGACGCGAGAAAGTGTGTTGGGTGGCAGGAGCGCGCTCAGATTTCGTTCACCTATACGGCCACCCAAAGAATCGCGCCATGCTACCGTCCCCCGGGGTGGAGCCAGTCTGCTGCAAGGCCACCCACCGTATTTGCGTTCGTTCTTGTCCAATCAGGCCGCATACCGTATGCCTGATAAAACAGCGGGCATCGGTATGTGGCAAGAACTCCTCACGAGAACAGTCAGAATTACCATGCCTAACTCGTACTCCACCGTCATTGTAGTGAGACTAGGATAACCTTTATATTTGATATTTTAGTTTTTCAACGATCAAGGAAAATTGGTAAGTAAGGATTCCCTGCCTAAGAACAGTGGTTCTGAACCGAAAGCAGCCGGTAGTCGGCAACATTCAGTACAGCGAGCGCAAGCCGTCACTTTAGTCTCTAAGTTGCTTTTTGTAGCAGCCGAAATCTTTTCACTCTTTGGAAACTTTCGGGGTCACCCTGTACAAACATGGTAAAGCAAATTATTACTTACCAGACAACCAAATCAGGTACTTTCATGGATACTTCCATAGTTCAATCGGGTTGACCAAGAAGTCTGCAGAAACTTTGCACAGACCTGAAAACTAATGGAAAGCGAATAATAAAGAAGACTAACGCATAAGAAAGAACCCACATTTTAAACCATTTTCGGCTACCATGAGAGCGACTATGTCGTAATGCAAGCGCAAGAAATCTGAATCTCGCCCTCTTCTACGATAGATAATGGTAAAAACCAAGTTCAGCAAACAGCATTCAGCAAAATTTTTAACAATTTTATTTGAAAGCAACAACTACTGATCAAAACGAAAAAAAAAGAACTCCTGGGAGGATCTTATTGAAAACATATCGAAAGGTACATGGGAGCTTCCCTCCAGCGAAAACTGCAAAAAAAAAAAAGATGGAATAAACGAGAACATAGGTGTGCTTCGCAAGTAAGATTCTCATCCAAGAACTAACACTGCTATTATTCACAGATTTCCTTCTTGATCACCTTGATATGGCTTCTAGGACGAAGCTCAAATCTCTCGGCACTGCCGTGCGATCCAGCCGTCGGGGCGTTTCTTGAATAAAACAAATAATACTTGTCATAAGTATGTAGTCTCCAACTGAAGAAAACTATCTGAATTATGTTTTTTTTTTTAAATTCAAATCGTGTTTGGAATGGAAAAGCAACGCAAAACACTTCGTTGTCGAAACAACACTCCTTAGATAACAGAAATTCCAGCGATATTTAACCTCGTCGCTATAACTACGCTCTGCAAGGGACAACTCTAAATATTTTTATTATCATTTGGGGACCCTCTTTCTCTGCTACGAAAGGATAAGAAAACGTCATCACTGTCAGATTCACTCCAAGCGCGTGTGTGTCAGGAAGAACGATAGCTGGCAGGTTCTGGGTACCGATTTGTCAATCTCCCACGCAACTCTAACCTGCTCCTACCTAAGTAAAGGCACTACAGTTGCAAGCGTGTTAAGTTCCTTATACAGAATAAGATAATTATGAGATGATTGAGTGAGAACCGGCCAAAGAAACTCTCACTTCAATCAAGGACAGATCCGCCTAGTGCTCTCGCAGGGGGGCGAGGCGCCAACAAGCATAGGCCCAGTCTTAAGTACAAGCGCTTGTGACTACTACGTGGTGGGACTCACACAAGTGTCAACGGAGCGCGATAAGACGCACGGAAAGCAGCAGCCCGATTTCGCGGATTTCTCCAGAGTTTCGCGACACTTCTCCGTCGGATATGAGTTGTAGGTCCCACACACCCCAAAATCCAGGGAAATCCTTCAAGGCCCAATATTCACCAGAAGAAGTGCCACATAATTTTTTGAAGGATTTTATTTCTCGAGGTAAGTCGTAGAAAATCCAAGTTCAGTCAGGGTAGTCTAGCGTGTCTATCGTGCAATATGGGCGGGACAACTTTTGCACAGGTGGCGCGGTGAAAGCACGTCCTATCGTTTTTTGAAACAGCTGTGAAGTATTCCGTGTTCCTTGTCCAGGAAAAAAACAATGCTTCAATTCTTGATGCCATCATGAAGGGGTGCATGCAGCCCTTTAACAGCGCGATTTGCCTTATTGGAATATGGAATACTTTTCTGTGGTATAATTTTTGTTCCTAATCTTGTTGATGACTAATCTCACCTGCGCTGCCTGTATCATCTGCTCCCGCCGGCTCGCTCCTTCCCGCCAAATCCAGGACCGCCCCCTGGCTATAAAAAGGGAGCCTGGAGCGATCCAGTAGTTTTTCGGATTGCCTGCCATCATTGCTGCCACCGCTCGACAGGGGCGAGTTAGGAGGACGCCAAGAAGGTCAATAAAGGCTGGATATTGAAATCTATGCTCGCCCTCCCCCCCTTTCCGGCCTGGACGACCGCCGGCCCTACGCGACATTTCGATGAAAAGGTTACGTTGAATGAGGCAAGAAGGCACACAAAGTTAAAGAAGCGGCTGCACTGCTTGTGAATATCTGCCATCTACCCTGCATTGATCTGTTATCAGAACAGTGGGATCCTAAGAGACTTCAAAGAACAAAGGATTCTGAACGTTATTCACTCCCAATGCGGTCTCGGTGCTTTGAGCTCTGACAGTCATTATGGAAGAAATAAATCGTGAAACGCCTGCATATTCTCAGCGTCTACGCACAACCAGAAAATAACTCTCTCAAATTATGGAATCATATTCAAACGTTGAAGCAAAGTTACGCTTCATATATTTTGAACGAAGAAGAAGAACATACGCTTCCTGAGGTTTCTCCGTTACACAATCGCTGTTCTTGGCGGAGCAAACGAGCTTTTTACGAGCAGCCATGGCCGAGGCCTTCTTGGGCGTCGTCTGCAATGAATGGATTACAAAGAGGCTGTTAAAATACATTGTGGATTTGGGGAAATTAGGTTAACTTGATGGTTAACTCGATTAGCATAATAATTTTATTATAAAGAATTCAATCACGAAATTTACTAGGAGTTCTGACAACATCATCAGCAACCAGAACGTATGTTCTCAGCTTCCCTCAAATTATTTTCTTTGGAATTTATTTGGAGACGCGGGGATAAGCTACGCATAGATCAGTACCATACCACATCAATCACCATTATCACATCAAAGGACATAAACATGTTCATACATTCGATGGTTTCCAACAGGTTTTCCTGACAAGCTTCCTGAAAGCTTGCAAAGACATTTCCATCAAATGCTCATTTTTAGCTATTAATGAGCTGAACCCATTTACAGCTCTGTAAGTGAAGAATTTCGACCTAGCCAGTGACCTTGCAACTGGGACGTGAAGCTTGAGCTTTCATTTTCTGGTTCTCATCAGCAGGACTCCGAAAAATTCAAATGGATTCAAAGAAAGCCTTCCTATTGAGTATCTTGAACTTCATTAACAAATCAGTATTTCCCCTTCCTTGTTTGCAAACCTCCACGGACCTCCCTCATACGAGGGATCCCAGCCGGCTGTCGCGAGGCTACGTGGCGCGTCCCCAGGCGGCTAATCGCGGACCAAACGCGACCTTGTGCCTGCCCTGAGACGCGGGTGGATTCAGGGGATGGACTCCCTGTTTCTGCAGTGTCGGAACGACCTATACCTTCTGTCAGCGCCTGGGTATGTTCATGCATGCGTGCGTGGGTGTGCTCACGTGTCTGCAGACTGTATCCTGCACATCTATCCGACCAAAAGCCCTGCATTCAAGTGACTGGGAGGTACAAGGGACGCGGTTCGGAGTCGCCTCCAACAAATAAGCTCCATCGTCCACTCCCGGGAAGCCCGGCTAACTTCCCGGTGAAATCACACTCCAGCCTCCCACGGGGGGATAGAGCCCAGCAAGCTATCTCCTGTGGGCTTAAAAATCTTCAAGCTTGACACAACAATAATAGAGAGCATTCCCCTGATCTCGGAAGAGTCATTGGTACGGCAGCGCCAGTGAGGACGAGGTGCGAGGGGTTATTCTAGGCTGCCTAAAACCAGAAGGACTATGATGACGATCTGTACCTTCAACGCACGCACGCTTGCATCGGAGGCTTCCATCGAGGATTTGATGATGCAGGCCAGGAAGATCAGGTACGACGTCATCGGACTGACCGAGACGAGGAGACACCGGCCGCTGAACGCCACCTTCGACACTGGAGAAGAACTGTTCCTTGGAATCTGCGACAGTAGAGGAGTTGGTGGAATCGGTGTCCTCGTTAACACGAACTTGGTCATGAACATCGATTCATTCGAACAGCTAACAACCCGAATCGGACGTTTGCGGTTGAGAAGATGTGGATCAATACCGGCCTTGACAATCTTCGTCGCCTACGCTCCAACATCCAGCTACGACGAAGAGGAGATCGAGGCCTTCTATACGGACTTGGAGAAATTCTACAGGGAAGACCACACATTCTGCAAGATCATCGTTGGCGACTTCAACGTCAAGATTGGTCCTAGGAGAACGCCTGGGAACTTCATATCGGTACCCACGGCCTGCAGTGGAACGAACAGGGAGAGAGGCTGTCTGAATTCATCATGACGACGAAGACCATCCATGGTAACTCACAATTTCAGAAGCCAACCTCCCTACGCTGGACGTGGGAGTCACCCGGTCTAGAGTACCATAATGAAATTGACCACGCCATTGTCAATCGAAGGTTCTGCCTTACCGACGTCGGTGTTGTACCGAAGTTCTACACCGGATCAGACCATCGCCTCCTTCGTGCACGATTCTTCTTCTCACGCAAAGGAGAGAAAGCCGCGAAGTTTAAGAGGAGGATTCCCAAACCCGTCATCAATTGGGATCTTTTCACTTCGTTAGCCGGCTTTTGGGAAGATGCGGTTGTCGATAACATCGACGAAGAGTACGATCGGCTTGTTCAGCATCTCCGCGACAGCGGAAAGAGCGCCAAGGGTTCAAGAGTCACCAAGGGACGACTGTCTTACGAGACCCTCGAGCTTATACGCCAGCGTGGAGCGGCGAGAGCAGCAGGCAGCTCGCAAAACGGTGCAGAAAAGCGATAAAAGAAGACCTCAAGGAGAGACGAGCAGCAGTGTTGGCTGAAGCCGCAGAGGCAGGGAAAAGCATTCGTAGCGTTCGCCGAGAGTTCTCCAATCGCAAGACCAAGATGACCGCCCTCCCGCCCCCAGACGGAACAATTTCTTCATCAAGACGGATAATGGAGAAGGTCATCTACGACTTCTACTCGGAGCTCTTCGATAGCCACGTCCACCTCCCTCAATGTCATCTTAGGGAAGATGGGTATGTTGTCCCATCAGTTCTCATCACCACCTTGGCTAGGCTTTTCACGCGGTGCCTGTCGGAACGCAAGATATCTAATCAATGGAAAACCAGCAGGACCGTGTTGCTGTACAAGAAGGGAGACCCGCAGGACATTGGCAATTATCGCCCCCCATCTGCCTGCTCTCCGTCGTCTACAAGCTTTTCACGCGAGTGATCCTCAACAGGATCGAAAGGACATTAGACGAGGGACAGCCGTGCGAGCAAGCAGGGTTTCGAAAAGGATTCAGTACGATCGACCACATACACACCGTCACTAGACTCATCGAAGTATCGCGAGAGTATAAGATGCCCCTCTGTCTCACGTTCATCGATTTGAAGAAAGCCTTCGACTCTGTTGAGACGGAAGCGGTGTTGGAAGCCCTGGGCAACCAGGGCATACCTACTCAATACATCAAGGTATTTCGTGAGCTCTACAGCAACTTCACGACCAGGATTTCTCCATTCTACGACGACATCATCATCGACGTCAAGAGAGGGGTTCGGCAAGGCGATACCGTGTCGCCAAAACTATTCAGCGCCACTCTCGAAGACGTCATGCGGAAACTGGAATGGGATAGCATGGGAGTGCAAGTTGATGGCCGGCGACTTAGTCATCTTCGCTTCGCTGACGACATCGTTCTTATAACACCAACCATCAGCGAAGCGGAACAGATGCTGGCCGACTTCGAGGACGCGTGTGGAAAGGTTGGTCTCCAGCTGAATCTGACGAAGACGATGTTCATGAAGAACGGATGGGTCCCGGATGCCCCATTCTCGCTCAACGGAACGACCATATCCGAATGCTCCAGCTACGTATACCTAGGTCGGGAAGCCAACATGATGAACGACCTCGCTCCAACCGTTCTTCCTGCTTTGAACTACGCCTCAGAAACCTGGGCGTTGCGCAAGCAGGATGAGAATGTGGTCAGCGTCGTCGAACGCTCCATCAAGAGGGTGATGCTAGGAATAACCCGCCTCACGCAAGTGAGGGCTGGAATACGGAGCTCCACCCTTCGTCAACAATCGAAGATCAGGGACGCTGCCGCTTACGCCAAGTTGAGTAAGATTAGGTGGGCCGGACACGTGATGCGTTTTAACGACAACCGTTGGACAAGAGCCGTCAGCGACTGGACTCCACGGGACGTTAAGCGCACGACAGGAAGACCACCGACCCGATGGTCAGACTTCTTCACGAAGTCCTTCAAGGATAGATACGATGCTCTCCGTGTCCCTCGAACGGACAGAATCCACTGAACAACTCTGGCTCGTGAGAGGGACAAATGGAAGGATTGCTGGCGCCCGCTCGGTATACCCGAAGATCAACGGGAGTCAAGGTGATCAAGGTGTTTGCAAAGTGGGAGGGGGAGATCTTCTTCGAGAGCTTTAGCGCCAACTTCCTTTTGAGATGACTTTCTTCACTTTGATCGCCTTCGAAGCCTCCCTGAACTTCGGCTTCGCCTTCACAACTCTCATCACCACAGTAGACCCCGTATTTCCGCACTGCGTTAGATAACGTAAGGGTAGCTGATTTGTATAAGCCTTCAAAACCAGCCACAAAACCTAAAAGTACGTACGGGGTAGCCGTCACGTATGAATCGCTCCCTTTTTAATCTCCTACATCAAAAAATGTAGGATATTGCAGAGTTATTCTTGTTTGATTTCGCACAAGCATCACACACCTTGCCTCTCAGTGTTGCTCACATTCGTCTACTTTAGCTTTAATTCACGTCTTCAGTCTCCTTATGAGTGATGCTCTGCAGCGAACAGCAATCGATATTGCACTGCAGAAGAAGATGGACCGCAACGCACCACCAACGCGATTCGGCGGACTACCTGGCGCTGCGATTGTCTAGCAATACAGTGGAACAGCGACTGTTTTCGTTACTAGTATTCCTACTCCAAACGCCCATAACATACAAATTCTAGTGATGAAATCAACAGATACTCTATCGGTGAGACGTGAGAGCGATGGCGTCCAAATGTTTTACCGCGCCGCGTCAAAGACGCGTTGCGGCGCATCTTCATCTTCCCCAGTGCAATAACAATTACCCTTCATACCTAACCAATAATATAATTATTACAAATGTCAGCTGAGAGCTGCTTTTATGTTTTCTTTTAGTCATATGATGAAGGCGGTACTAAAAGATCCATACTAAAATTCACCTTGTACACCGCAGAGCTCTTCTTCTGCTCCTTCTCGGGCGAAGTCTTGTTCGAGGATCTCAGTAGCATCGTGAACGGAGTAGTGGGTGTTGACTTCTTAGTTTTTTGCTTCTCATTGGCCTCGCTCAAATGTGCATCCATATTCTCCTAAAATGAACGTTTTGATGTCAAGGAGTAAGCTGAAAGTAATGTTACCGTTCGACGAAGTACTACCGTAAAGTTCAAAGACAACTTTAAGGACCTCTAATGAACCTGCTTCTCTAGTGACATGTGTCTGGTTAACATATTTGAACAAGAACACGAACTTGAGCTGAAGCCTAGTTACATTAACAATGTTAAAACTTGTACTGATGGCAAACACTAACGAAACGATTATGGATACGGATCGTCACAGAAACAGGAAAAAGGGAGTTCGTGGGTTTGGGGGGGGGGACAAACATGTTGAATTTAGGCTTAGGCCTATGGTGTACTTCACAGCGAAGTTGTTGTCGCCACCGTTCACTACCACAATTGTATGATAATTTATATGAACTTGTAACCATTGATTCCCTATATTTTCATCCATTTTCTTCAAGGCGACAGTATCGCTGTGAAGCAAGCCGGCTGGAAACAGGCTTACAGGGGGATACCAACTCCCTTTTCGAGGTATCAGATTCAGAGATATCAAACTGTACGTAGCAGACGCATGGCAAACACCAGCTAAAGATTTCAATACATAAAAGTTTCACTGCTATTAGACAAAAGAGGCAAACTCGAATTATCTGTTCAACTTCTCTATAAAGAAAGGACCATCGGAATAACAACTGAGGCTTCTGCCTAAATAAAAACCCGTCAGAGGAAAGCATTAATGGCAACACATGAAATAAACTTCAAATGCATTTCATATCGTTGTGTATACTGTATTTCATCCCACAATTTCAGCTATCGGTATTCTCTACCTGATTGAGGTGTTATGTGCCATCCCGCAAGGTGGAGCCGACTGTATCAATAAATGAATGTTAAACGGAGAAGAGACGAGCGAGAGAGATAGAGAAGGATGAAAGAGGAAAAGGAAGAAAAGAACAAAGCAAACATCATTCACAGGAGCTTCTTATGGCGGACGCTGGTCAGGGACGGATGAACTAGTGCCAGCCCGCCAGAGGGAAGCCGACGGCGTCACGCCCTAGCCAATCATGACATGCCACGTCGCGTACCGTACGCGCGCCTCCAGAACATGTCAACGGAGCGGGCAAGGAGCCAAGTGATACAATTGCTGGCCCGTTACTGTTGTCAAATCGCCAGTGGCTCTTTAATGGTATGACAATCACTAGTACACGTCGTAAATGAAAGTAAATGAAGCCAAGACGGTACATGGGTGCTGCAATACTGCCCAGTCGTATTCGAACCGCTGTGTTGTGCTCCACTATACAAAGAATTCGTCTCGATGGGAGAGCCTGGTCTTTTCTCAAACCTTTGTCCTCCAGGCAGAATTTGTCACGAATCTCAGTACAAAATACAGTATTATCCATCGGAATCGACTTCTATTATACACTGAGAGGCTTGGAGTTTTAGAATGAAGCAACGTGTTTAGCCATCCTTTAAATCTTGCATGCATGTATTTACGCATTGTATAGATCCCAAATGAATGAGGTTGCAAGAACACGAACTTGAGCTGAAGCCTAATTACATTAACAATATTAAAACTACCAGTGATGGCAAGAAGTAACGAAACGATATGGATCCTCACAGAAACAGGGGAAAGGGAGTTGGCCGGTTGGGGGGGGGGGGACAAACATGTTGAATTTAGGCTTAGGCCTATGGCGTACTTCACAGCGAAGTTGTTGTCGCGACTGTTCACCACCACTAGATTTCGCACAACTAACTGGGGTGTTATGTGCCATCCCGCAAAGAATCACCAAGGTGGAGCAGGGTGTTTCAATCAAATTTGAGTGTTATAGCGATGATAGGCGAGAGAGAGATAGGGAGAGATGAGAGAGGGAAGAGAAGAAAGAAACAAAGCAAACAACATTCACGAGAGCTTCTTATGACAGACGCTAATCAGGGACGGACGAACTACTGCCAGCCCGCCGCAGGGACGCCGACGATGGCCACGCCCTCCTTTCCTCAGCCAATCACAGCGTGCCACGTCACTCACCGTACGCGCGCCGTCAAAACAAGTCTACGGCGCTGGCGGGAAGCCAAGTAATGCAATTCCTGGCCCGTTTCACTGTTGTCAATTCGCCAGTAACTCTTCAATGGGTGACTGGCTTAGCAACAGAGGAGCGACTTAGGAGCTATACAGTTGTTCTAAGGAAGTCTGGTCCTATGCTAGCGAGGCATGAACAAGTGGTTGTCTTGCTCACAACAAGGCACAAGAAATCACATTTAGGTTTCGTTGTAACGTACTTGGATGACCAAGACCGTGATTTTGTTAGTACTAGATATCCGAAAGTATTACTAGACAAACACATAATCGCTTCCATGATCCAGCAACAACTTCTGCAGTATTTGGGAAGTAGTCAAAGAATTCTGGAGAGTCTTTCCCATCACTTGTGGTATTGGGTGACAAGAAAGAGTATGCAAGAGCAAAAAACAATGCTAGAAGTGTTCAGGGCTTCATGCTTTGAGTAATGTAGTAAATCCATAAACTTTCACTGATACATTCTGTACGTGAAAGCAAATGAAGTCAAGGCGCTAAGCGGGTGGTGTAATAATGTCCAGCCACCATCCGAGCCACAGTTTTTCTCCCCTCTGAGAAAAATTCATCTCGACGGGGAAGCCTGGTCTTTCGCCAAACCTTATCTCCCCAAGCAAATCTTGTGAAGAATTTCAGGAGAAAATTCACTATTATCCATCGGAATAGATAACTGCCGTGACAGGTTTAGAGTTTTAAATGAAGCAACGCGCTCAGCCATCCAACTAAGTCTAGCATGTCCTTACGCATTATAGAGGTTTCAAATGGATAAGATTGCAAAACGTAACACGCTCGAATTCTCAGTCAGATGTCACTGTTTAGTCTAGAGACTTCGAGAATAGTCGGAGGAGGGCCATCAACATCCTGAGGTGCTTCCTTGACGACAGCCAATTGTTGCGCACCAGTGTTCGCTTCTGTGCCTTGTCTATGGAACCAAGGACCAACACCAAAAGGTTGTCCCGAGAACCCATTGATCGTGAAGTCAGCTGGCGAGCTTAACGCATGGCTACAATAACTGGATTCGTCGTTTCAGCTATTGGCAAACACTAACGAAACGATCACAGATTCTAATAGACAGGTAAATGCAAATTAGCGGAGAGGAAGGGGTGAGGAGAACGGAGGTTACTCTTGTTCGGGCTTATACTTAGCCTTTCAGAGTGAAGGCTAGAACCTCTTATAGGACGGTCCCCTACTCCCTCTTCGCTCAGAGATATATAACGGTATAAAATAACCGAATAACGGACACCAGCTAAAATATTCAATACATAAAAGCTTCATTACGATTGAGAAAATGGAAATTTTCAACAGTCAACCTTTCTTTATACTATTATGACAGTTCAACAGCGAAGCTATTAAGATTATGAAGCAGAATGACCGCAACAAAGACAGAAGAATTGGGCAAGGAACAGGAAGATTTAAAGATAAGCTTGCTACGTAGTAGCTTAAAGCTAATGTAAAGCGCATCTCTCAGGAAAGGAGAGTAGAGAAGGTATAAAAAAGTAAGATGATGAAGGGTGCGAGGTAAATGGGAAACTATGAACTAGCCTGCTGTGCACAGTGCAAGTTCGTTTGCTAATAACGTCACCGCAATATACCTGCAGATTTCTTTTTTCTCTTGAGTTTTGCATGAAAGAATCAACAAGATAAAAAAAAACATAAGAAACAGAAACGGAAAAGGAAGTAAACTATGTGTTAAGCGAGAGAAAAAACTATTACAACACAGAATGGAAACAATACTGAATACAATAACAGAGTTGACAGTGAAAAAAAAAAAACTACAGCGGTGTTCATTGATATGGTGGCGAGAAGGATATAGTTTAGAGCCACAGTGCCCTCACGGTTTCAGCCAGCATGAGATCACAGAGAGATTTCAACATCCACGATACCCATGACAAACCAGTAGATGTGCTCCTTCCAGGTTAGGCTCCACAGGGAGATTTGTGGCTGAAAAAGTGCCTGGATCAGACGTGCTACGAAAAGGAACATGAGCATCATTGCGTCATAGCAGAAAAATAGAAAATCCTCAAATACCTGGCTTGTACCACACTGTATTTGCAGTCGAGCTAGGAAATGGCCCCGCAGTTGGTTTTCGTCTTCCCAGAAGCATCAAAAGTTAGTATTTAGGTTAATTGGGCTGGTGGATAATTAACCCACGCGACAGCTAGGTTATGGATGTTGTCCTGAGTGCTGTCTGCAACGCTACTCGGGGTGGAGCAAGGCCGCTGCAAGGCCACCCACCGTATTTGCGCTCGTTTTGTGTCCAATCACGGCACATACCGTATGCCCGATAAAACAGCGGGCCACGTTACGGCGAGAACTACTCCTACTTGACCTAACGAAAAAATTCACCTTTTATACAGACGGTATTTGAGAGACTATAGTCCATAAACAATTGTATTCAAACGCAATCCGCCATTATGGAAGTAATAATGGAGCCGCGCAACTCCCTGTAGTGAAATCATACTCAGCAAAAGTAAGGTCTAAGGTCACGGATCCATGTAAGACAGTCATTTAATCTCGGGCATGTTACTAATTCCTATGAAATCTTCTGTTTAACGGAAAGGAATAAAGAGCTTTCTCAATCTCGGGTACCGTTAAACAGAAGATTTCATACGAATAAAGCCGCGTCTTTGGTCACTATGTTCTGTTTTGCAGCAGCTTAAATCCTTGCAACCTTTGGAGACTTTCGGGTTACCTTGTACGAACGCGGTAAATCAAATATTACCTACCAAATAACCAAAACAGGTAGTCAGCCTCACGCATACTTCCACAGTTCCATCGAGTTGACCAAGAAGTCTTCAGAAATTTCGCAGAGACCTGAAAACTAATGGAAAACAAGCAGTAGAAGAGACTAACGCCCAGCAAAGAACTCACATTTTTAACTGTTCCACAACCAAAACGAGGGAGCCGACTACGTCGTATGCAAATGCAGGTAATCTAAATCTGATTCTCTACTACAGTAGATAATGGTAAAAACCAGGTCCGGCAAAGAACAAAACAAAAACATTCAGCAACTTCATTCGGAAAAAACAACAATAGATGCCATTACAATAAGTGAAACGGAAGGAACGCCCTGAAAAGAAATCGAAAGGTCTCACTGTGCGAAATCTGCAAATAAGAAATTTAGAGTAAACGAGTACATGTGGGACTCGTTTGTAGCACTACTATCTAACAACTAAGATTTACCTGCCTAGACCTCCTTGATTTTTTTGAAATGACTTCGGAGGCGAACCCCCCAGCCACTCTCGCTCGTGCTCTTAGATCTTGTGGTGGGGGTGTTCCTGAAATAAAATAACTATTGCCTGTCACAAGTGGTCCGCATCAGAAGATGGATAGGTGAATCTTGTTTTTCCTGGATCCAAGTCAATCTTTGGAGGGCTGGAAGCGAAAAGCAATGCAAAACACTTCGTTGTTAAAACAATACCCCTTAGACAATACCGGAAATCCACGAAATTTAACCCCGTTGCTGTCACCACGCTCCACAAAGGACAACTCTCAAAAATTCTATTGTAATGTGAGGACCCTCCTCCGCGATGAGAGAATGGGAAAAGAGCAGTACAATCATTTTCATTCCAAGCGGGTGTGTGCCAGAAGGAAGATAGCTGGCAGGTTTTGGCTCTCACGGACCTACGTATGATTTGTCAATATCAGATGCAAGTCTAACTCCGCTCGTAACTAGGTATAGGCACTATAGTTGCAGGTGTGTCATGTTCCCCAAACTGAATAAGACGACTATGACGTGCTTGAGTGAAAACCGGCCAAAGACACTACCAGAGGGGCCGTGGCGTTTGTGTATCTCTGCTGCGGGACCAATATCTTTGCTCTGATCTGTAGTCAGAAGATCCTAAGGAATCCAAAAATCAAAAGATCCTGAAGGTGATTCACAGGGCGCTGGAAGTCATAATGGAAAAAAATTAATTGTGATATGATCGCAGATTCTTAGCTTCTGCATACAAGGATAATAGCTATTGCACTTCTGCTCACATCAATCGTTGATGCAAAGTAACGCTATGTATATCTCAATCAAGAAAAAAAAAAGAAGCAATTGAATAGAACATACGCCTCTTGCGCCTTGTCCGAAACACGATCGGTAGCCTTTACCATGACCCCAGGCGACTTCTTACAAGAAGCAGTAGCGGTGGACTTCTTCGCAGAGGGCTGCAACGAATGGATTGCCAAGAGAATGCTCAAACAGACGATAGAGTTATGAAATTTACATAGTGCACTTGATTTACATAGTAATTTTATTACCAGGAATTGAATCACGAGTTTTACTAGTTCTAAATACTACATCATCAGCAACCAGAACATATGTTCGTAGCAGCCGTGAGCTTGAGGCTGCTTCCAATTTATTTTATGTGAAATTGAAATTCACCAAAACCCTGCACCAAAACTAAACTCAAGCCATACCCGAACACATAACTGCGGCTTAGTACTCTAAAAATCTCAATGGACTTCAAGATGCATTGTACAATGGGATCAGCTGTGATAGGCTTCCGCCGGGTGTCCACAATATGACAGGGCAGAAATGTTCATGGATACCGATTTCAAGACTTTCAACTGCTTTGGGAACTCTACAGAAATGTCCGGGTGGTGCACGACTCAGATGTCACTGCCATTAGGAACTGCATACGTCACGACAGCCGGCCGGACAATGTCGTAACAGCCAACAAAGCGAAAAAAGCTACAAATCATAAGTTAATTCACAGGAATTTGATGTAAGTTTTCTCAGCAAGGAGACAACAAGAAGACTTATTTTGATCGGGAGCCTTTTCTAGTGAAATGTTGGCTCAGAAAACAAGGAACAGTGAGAGAAAATTGCTCAAGAATTCCAACGAACCTCCTTGTTGCTAGCATGAGGGTCCTTGTTCGGAACCTTAACAGATCTCCTTAACACGGTACTCTTCGCCTCAGTCGATTTCGGAACATGCTTGGCATCCACATTTCTCTTGACCACAGCAGACGTCGTATTTTCGTCCTGTGTTAAATAATATAAGGATAGCTGATTTGTATAGATTGTATAGACATTGAAAGCCAGCTACAAAAGCTACAAGTATGTGAGGGGGAGCTGTTACGTATGAATCACTTCTTTTTTCAGAAATGTAAGATACTGTAAGGACATTTTTATTCTGTTTCGTACAAACATTACACACCTTCCCTCTCAATGTCGCTAGCATTCGTCTGCTTTGGCCTTGATTCAGGCCTTCAGCCTTCTTATTGAATGATGCTACACAGTGGAAAGCAATCCTTTCTGCAGTGCAGATAAAAATGGACCGCAACGCACCACAGATGCGACGCGACAGACTATCTGGTGCTGCAACTGTTAGCATCACCACTGGAATTGCTACTATTTTCGTCACGAATGCTCCTACTCTAAACATCCAAAATATAAGGATTCTGGTGACAGATACAACAGGTACTCTAACGATGACGCACGAGAGCCATGACGTCCAAACTTTTTACCGCGCTGCCCCCAAGGCGCGTCGCGGCGCATCTTTGCCTTCCGCAGTGCAAACATCCTCTAGGAAAATGCCGTCTTCTAGTTACCACTTCTCCCTCTCTCCACACCCAAAAGCTCCTATTTCTCAGGCAAAATTTCGTCAAACATAGCGACGTGGGAAGAGGTGCTCTCTTTGTTCTTCATGCAGAACGTCAAGCTTTGCTCATGCGATAATCAATAAACACTGCTGATCGAACTTGTTACTTCTGCCAAGGCTATCTTTCATTGAAGTTGAAAAGAAAAACAAAGTAAAAAGTTGTGGACATAGGCAACTCGTACAGGTAAGTAAAACCTTCCCTAAAACTCACAGTATGTTTACTGCGTTTCTTCTCAGCAGCGAAAGAGGCATTCTTAACTAATTCTTTCTTTCGAAGCCAAGCTTTGTTAGAACTACGTAACCTCATCCGAAAGGCAGCCTTCGGCTTTGAGTTGACCTCATTTGATGGAGTTTCCCCTCCCTGAAACGAGGAGTCCAAAGTCCAGAAAAAAGCTACACTACGAAAAAGCTGAGATAAAACGGTAAAGTAAGGTTTGAGCAGTCCTACAAATCATCAGTACCTGAGATCTCCTCGTCATTCCCCTTGTGATCATTTTTGCACCAGCAACACCAGAACTTATTCGGACACTGAAATAAACTACATCACTTCAAGAACAGGGAAACGCATCACGGACCCTGAGACATCTAACGGAAACAGCCGTAGACAAGACACTGGTGAGAGGTATTATATGTTATTATCAACAAGTAGCAGAGTAGGATAACAATGTTTGCAAAAAGAAAATCGAAATAAAATGCACAGAAACAAAGGGACTTAGAAATGACTTCTCAAGAGGCATACTGGTAACAGTTGGTTGCTCAAACAAAGAAGAAGCGGACTGACAAACAAGAACTAAAAGTGCAGGAGTAACATGCTAACTATGAGGAAGGGTAAAAACGATACCATAACGTACAACAATCTAACCCACATGGAATGATGCGCAGAATGCATATGCAGGGGAAGCTGACAGGAAAAGCAACACAGCGTTATTCATTGATACTACAACAGAGATGAAGTTCACTGCAGAAATATTCCGCATGACTCCAACGCGATTTGTGCCAAACTGAATGGAACGGAGCTTATAGTTTGTATCGGTCCTATTCTGTGCAAGGTACCGGACTGTTCGATGGCAAGATGTGCCGCAGGTTGAAGAAACTGCAGACCTGCTAGGAATAGGAGCCTTACAACTTGGTGAGAAATGTGGCCATCAAAATCTTCACATACCTCACTCCCACGCATTGAAATCGGAGTGTATTTGGTTTCATAGCTCACGTTTCCCTTCTCCTACAATGAAGAACGGTTGGTAGCAAGGTTAACTGGGCTGGTGAGAAAAATTACAGGGCAACCAACCACTGGATCTTGCCTAGAGCGCCTTGTCACAAATGCTATTCGGAGGTAGAGCAACCACTGGCTTAACAATTGATGGTTTTGTTCTGCTGCCAGTATAAAAGACTGCTATTTAGGATAAATCTGGTAGCAGAAACACGGGCACTACGGTTCCCTTGCTTCTCCTACCACATCAAGTATAAAAGAGAACGGAAACAAAATATTCACAAACCTCGCTCTCACCCCATTGCAACCGGAATGGTAATTAGTCCGACAGCACACGTTTCCTTCTCCCTACAAGCAAGTAGAGTCGGTAAGTAATCTAACCAGGCTGGCAAGAAATCAATTTACGAGATAACCAACCTCTGGATGTTGTCTGCAGCGTCTTGTCTCAAACAGTATATACTTGGAGGTGGAGCAGCCGCTGCCCATCTCAAGGCCATCACCGTCGCTACACCTGTTCTCCAATCACGCTGCATACCGTATGACAAGTCTCGTTACTGCTTTTAAATGGAATTTCCCACATTTGCTCTTAGTCATTATAATCATCCTCTTTCGTTGGGGTCTCAGTCTGGATGTTCAGGGTGGCTCGAAATTACGGCAGCAACATGCGTTTCGCCCCCATAGGAATGGAAAGCAACATGCGTTTCGCCCCCATAGGAAAAAATAAATAAATAAAATAGGAATTCATTTCGCATCGTAGTCACACTCAGGTGAGAGGCCTCTCCCGGACCTTTCACCAGGATAGCGCTCCTATGCTCAGGTACCGCTAGATATAGGACCGGGGCAAGAATAGGTTTCAGCACATGCCGACTTTCTTCAGACGCTACCCATCTGCCTGGTTCTCAATCAATTCGATTAGTAGACTCTGGCAGTAACTAAGACATAGTCTTGCTCTGCAGACTACTGGAGTCTGCCTGGAAGTTGATCAAGGATTTTTCAAGATGAAGTGTTGCCGTTTCTGCAATGTGAGACAACGAACATAAATGTGATGACAATTCTTCTGCTGTGTGCCTTCTTCCTTGTTACCTTAACTTCGGGCCACCCTGTACTTCCACCAGGTTAATTGCCAGCCCGAGTTTCGGTATTTTTAATGGATGTTTCTCAAGGATTATCACCGTTCACTGCAACCAACGAGGAACCTTTTGTTACTACTGTCATCTTCCGAATCTGGAAGAAAGATTGGTTGCAGCAATCTGAAAGGATTTCACAAGTGATAGTGAGGATAGACCACAAAATTTTAGAATATTCAAGGAAAAATGGAAGAAAGGAAATTAGTGTGACCATTAGTTGCAACCATAAAACACATTTAGCTTTTCAGATAAGCCTCGTTGATCACAACAAGGTTCTGAGAACTGAAAAGGCTTAATGAAAAGATAAAACATGGAGATGACTGCAAGTAAATGTAGAAATTATCTCACAGAGCCATCACCATTGAACATCCAGGAAAAAACTTCTCACAAAATAGTATGTTTATTTCGACATTGAAAAGAGCAAAACACACCCCCGGAAGCATATGAAAATATATGATTGTCATGAAATACAAAGCATGAGGGTGGATTTGCGAGTAGCTGTGAGCTGGCGGGGTAAAGACGAGGTCACTGGCCGTGATCGCTTCTTCCGCCGACCTCCTCGTGAGCTTCACCGCCCACCGCCGACTTGTGCTCCTGAAGAACTGCCGAGTCAAAACCGCAAATGAAACTCAACCAAGACGTAGAAGATGATAGCAGATGTGTTCCTGCAACAAACCTCCGGTTCAGCAGCATTTGCGTCGCTACTAGCATTCACATTTTCATCAGGCTCCTCGGTCTGAGCAGTGGCAATTGGCTCTTTTTCCTATGAATAAAGAACTTTCCTCGCTAAGCAAGTTAATTTTCTTCAAGAAAAAAGAAACGCTGTTTTTTGTTATTTTAGTAGTTTCAATACAGAAGCATGATTGTTTGGGGTACTCTTGTTGAGCCAGCGCGAGGTTGGTAGAAATTTTTATTAGGCTGACGCGTTTCGGCGGAATCGCCTTCTTCAGAGCATGAAAGAGGGCAATATCGAGCAAGTTATCGGATGAAACGCCTCTTCAACCTCGCATAAATCTTAGAAACCCCGTGTAATACCACTAGCCGAAGAAAAAAAAGCCAAAAAAGACCCATCAACTTTCAAGGCAGACCCATCATCAGTTGCGTAGGAAGACCACCGAATAGAATAGTGTGGTTCTTGAATCTTATATTAGTTCAATTACTGCGGTACATACCAGCCCATTTGACGTACACGCAAATGTTTCTAGATCATCCAAACAGCACATGTCTCGATAATGACTGCGTTATGGAATCTTTTGATGTGACAAGTCTATACACAAACGTTCCCAATGATTCCGCAATGCAAGCTATCCTCGAACTCCTAACACAACATCAAGGAGTCATAAAAATGCTTGGCTTTTCTATCGAGCAGATCATGAACTTGCTGAAAGAATGCCTCAATTGTTCGTCGTTTAGATGGTCTGGTAAATATTGCGCCCAAATTAGAGGGTTTGCAATGGGACAACGACTGGCGCCTCTTCTCACCATAGCATTCATGTCCAAAATCGAAAGTCCGGTCTTGCAATCCCGACCACTCCTATATTGTCGCTATATAGACGACTGCTTCATCGCTTGCTCGACCCAGGGAAAAATGGGCAAGTGCTTTGAACTGTTAAACACCCAGTAAGGACATACAAAACTAACACGGGAAAAACCTGAGGGTGATTGGCTACCATTTCTTAACATCCAGATGCACTGCTCTCAAGGGGTACATAAGACTAGATGGTATCTTAAACCCAGCAACAAAAACATCACCGTCCACTATCTCTCGGCAAACCCAACGCAAACAAAAAGAGCATTGCTGCGGAACATCTTCAAGACCGCAATCGGCGCCTGTACAGGAGCTGAAGAGGTAACTTTCTTCACATTCATCGCCTTCGAAGCCTCCTTGAGCTTCGGCTTCGCCTTCACAACTCTCATGACCACAGGAAAACCCGTATTTCCGCCCTGCGTGAGATAACATAAGGGCAGCTGATTTGTATAGAGCTTCAAAACCAGCTACAAAACCTAAAAGTACGCACGGGTTAGCCGTCACGTATGAATCGCTCCCTTTTTTAATCTCCTATGTACATCAAAAATGTAGGATATTGCAGAGTTATTCTTATTTGATTTCGCGCAAGCCTCACACACCTTGCCTCTCAGTGTTGCTCACATTCGTCTACTTTAGCTTTAATTCACGTCTTCAGTCTCCTTATGAGTGATGCTCTGCAGCGAACAGCAATCGATATTGCACTGCAGAAGAAGATGGACCGCAACGCACCACCAACGCGATCCGGCGGACTACCTGGCGCTGCGATTGTCTAGCATTACAGTGGAACAGCGACTGTTTTCGTCACTAGTATTCCTACTCCAAACGCCCATAACATATGAATTCTGATGATGAAATCAACAGATACTCTATCGGTGAGGCGTGAGAGCCATGGCGTTCAAATGTTTTACCGCGCCGCGTCAAAGACGCGTTGCGGCGCATCTTCATCTTCCCAAGTGCAATAACAATTACCCTTCACTGTGGGTGGCTATGGCTACCTAACCAATAATATAATTATTACAAATGTCAGCTGAGAGCTGCTTTCATGTTTCCTTCTGGTCATCCGAAGAAGGCGATACTAAAAGATCCATAAAAAAGCCACCTTGTACACCGCAGAGCTCTTCTTCTGCTCCTTCTCGAGCAGAGTCTTATTCGAGGATCTCAGTACCATAGTGAACGGAGTGATGGGCGTTGACCTCTTGGATTTTGGCTTTTCATTCACCTCGCTCAAACTCGTATCCATTTTCTCCTAAAATGAACGTTTTGAAGACAAGGAGTAAGTTGAAAGTAATGTTACCGTTCCACGAAGTACTACCGTGAAGATCAAAGACAACTTTAAGGACCTCTAATGAACCTGCTTCTCTAGTGACATGTGTCTTGTCAACATATTTGAACAAGAACACGAACTTGAGCTGAAGCCTAGTTACATTAACAATGTTAAAACTTGTACTGATGGCAAACACTAATGAAACGATTATGGATCCTCACAGAAACAGGAAAAAGGGAGTTCGTGGGTTTGGGGGGGGGGGGGGGGGGGGGGGACAAACATGTTGAATTTAGGCTTAGGCCTATGGCTTAGTTCACAGTGAAGTTGTTGCCGCGACTGTTCACCACCACTAGATTTCGCACAACTAACTGGGGTGTTATGTGCCATCCCGCAAAGGATCACCGAGGTGGAGCAGGGTGTTTCAATCAAATTTGAGTGTTATACCGAGGAATGATAAGCGAGAGAGATGAGGGGGAGGGAGGAGAAGAAAGAAACAAAGCAAACAACATTCATGAGAGCTTCTTATGACAGACGCTAATCAGGGACGGATGAACTACTGCCAGCTCGCCGCAGGGACGCCGACGGCGTCAAGCCCCAGCCAATCATGACGTGCCACGTCGCGTACCGTACGCGCGCCGCCAGAACATGTTAACGGCGCTGGCGGGAAGCCAAGTAATGGAATTCTTGGCCCGTTTCGCTGTTGTCAATTCGCCAGTAGCTCTTCAATAGGTGACTGACTTAGCAACAGAGGAGTAACTTAGAAGCTATACAGTTGTTCTAAGGAAGTCTGGTCCTATGCTAGCGAGGCATGAACAAGTGAATGTCTTGCTCACAACAAGGCACGAGGAATCACATTTAGGTTTCGTTGTAACGTAATTGGATGACCAAGACCGTGATTTTGTTAGTACCAGATATCCGAAAGTATTACTAGACAAACACATAATCGCTCCCATCATCCAGCACAACATCTGCAGTATTTTGGAAGTGGTTAAAGAATTCTGGAGAGTCTTTCCCATCACATGTGGTATTAGGTGTCAAGAAAGAGTATGCAGGAGCGAAAAGCAATGCTAGAAGTGTTCAGCACTTCATCATTTGCGTGATGTAGTAAATCCATAAAGTTTCACTGATATATTCTGTAAGTGAAAGCAAATGATGTCCAGCCTCCAGCCGAGCCACAGTTTTTCTTCCCTCTAAGAAAAATTCATCTCGACGGAGAAGCCTGATCTTTCGCCAATCCTTACCTCCCCAAGCAAATCTTGTGAAGAATTTCAGGAAAAAAATACCCGTCGGAATAAATAACTGGCGTGACAGGTTTCGCGTTTTAAATGAAGCAAGGCGCCTAGCCATCCAACTAAGTCTAGCACGTCTTTACGCATTGTACAGGTTTCAAATGGATGAGATTGCAAAACGTAACACGCTCGAATTCTCAGTCAGATGTCACTGTTTAGTCTAGAGACTTCGAGAATAGTCGGAGAAGGGCCATGGACATCCTGAGGTGCTTCTTTGACGACAGCCAATTGCTGTGCACCAGTGTTCGCTTCTGTGCCTTGTCTATGGAACCAAAGGCCAACACCAAAAGGTTGTCCCAAGAACCCATGAAGTCAGTTGGCGAGCTTAACGCATGGCTACAATAACTAGATTCGTCGTTTCAGCCACTGGCAACCACTAACGAAACGACCACAGATTCTAACAGACAGGTAAATGCAAATTAGCGGAGAGGAAGGGGGTGAGGTGAAGGGAGGTTATGTTAGGTCTTGTTCAGGCTTATGCTTAGCCTTTCAGAGTGAAGGCCAGAACCTCTTACAGGACGGTCCCCTACTGCCTCTTCGCCCTGAGATATATAACGGTACACAGTAACCGAATAACGGACCACAGCTAAAATATTCAACACATGAAAGCTTCATTACGATCGAGAAAATGGAAATTCTCAACAGCCGACCTTTCTTTATGCTATTATGACAGTTGAACAGCGAAGCTATTGAGATTATGAAGCAGTATGACCGCAACAAATACAGAAGAATTGGGCAAGGAACAGGAAGATCTAAAGATAAGCTTGCTACATAGTAGCTTAAAGCTAATGTAAAGCGCATTTGTTAAGTGCGAGAAAAAACTATTACAACACAGGAAAAATAACAATACTGAATACAGTAACAGAATTGACAGTAAAAAACTACAGCGATGTTCATTGATATGGTGCTGAGGAGGATACAGTTTAGAGCCACAGTGTCCTCACGGTTTCAGCCAGCATGAGATCACAGACAGATTTCACCATCCATGATATCCATGACACTGCAGTAGACGTCCTCTTCACAGGTTAGGCTCCACAGGGAGATTTGTGGCTGAAGAAGTACCTTGATCAGACGTGCTGCTGGAAATGGAACAGAAAATACGAAATCTTCACGAACCTGGCTCCTACCAGACCGCATTTGTTCCTTGGCTGGAATACGGCTTACAGCTGACGCTTCTGTTCGCCTGCAGGTATAAAAGGTTGGTACCTAAAGTAACTGATCTGATAACAGAAACACGGCCACTATGGCGAGATGAAAGATATCACGAAAAAAACTTCACATACCTCGCTTCTAGCCTAGGATCCTCAGTATTTGCGGCTAGGAAGATCTGTAGCTGGAGATGTACATGGATCAGCCGCGCTACGAAAAGGAACATGAGCATCATCGCGTCATAGCAAAAAGATAGAAAATCCTCAAATACCTAGCTTGTATCACATTTGTATTTGCTGCCGAGCTGGGAAATGGCCCCGCAGTTGGTTATCGTCTTCCTACAAGCATCAAAAGTTAGTATTTAGGTTAATTGGGCTGGTGGGTAGTTAACCCACCGGACAACTAGGTTACGGATATTGTCCTGAGCGCTGTCTGCAACGCCACTCGGGGTGGAGCAAGCCTGCTGCAAGGCCACCCACCGTATTTGCGCTTGTTCTGTGTCCAATCACGGCACATACCGTATGCCCGATAAAACAGCGGGCCATGGTACGGCGAGAACTACTCCTACTTGACTAAACGGAAACATTTACGTTTTATACAGACGGATAACGGTATATGGGAAACTATAGGCCATAAACAGTTGCATTCAAACGCAATCCGCCATTACGGAAGTAGTAATGGAGCCGCACAACTCCCCGTAGTGAAATCATACTCAGCAAAAGTAAGGTCACGTCTCCATGTACGACAGTCATTTAATCTCGGCATGTTACTAATTCGTATGAAATCTTCTGTTTAATGGAAAGGAATAAAGAGCTTTATCGATCTCGGGTACCGTTAAACAGAAGATTTCATACGAATAAAGTCGCGTCTTTGGTCACTATGTGCTGTTTTGCAGCAGCTCAGATGCTTGCAATCTTTGAAGAATTTCGGGTGACCCTGTATAAAAGCGGTAAATTAAACACAACAGGTACTCTAACGATGACGCACGAGAGCCATGACGTCCAAACTTTTTACCGCGCTGCCCCCAAGGCGCGTCGCGGCGCATCTTTGCCTTCCGCAGTGCAAACATCCTCTAGGAAAATGCCGTCTTCTAGTTACCACTTCTCCCTCTCTCCACACCCAAAAGCTCCTATTTCTCAGGCAAAATTTCGTCAAACATAGCGACGTGGGAAGAGGTGCTCTCTTTGTTCTTTATACAGAACGTCAAGTCTTGCTTATGCGACAATCAATAAACACTGCTGATCGGAGTTGTTATTTCTGCCAAGGCTATCGTTCATTGAAGTTGAAAAGAAAAACAAAGTAAAAAGTTGTGGACATAGGCAACTCGTACAGGTAAGTAAAACCTTCCCTAAAACTCACAGTATGTTTGCTGCGTTTCTTCTCATCAGCGAAAGAGGCATTCTTAACTAATTCTTCCTCTCGAAGCCAGGCTTTGTTAGAACTACGTAACCTCATCCGAAAGGCAGCCTCCGGCTTTGACTTGACCTCATTCGATGGAACTTCCCCTTCCTAAAACGAGGACTCCAAAGTCCATAGGAAAGTTGCACTACATAAAAGCTAAGATGAACTGGTAAAGTAAGGTTTGAGCAGTCGTACAAATCATCAGTACCTGAGATCTCCTCGTCATTCCCCTTGTGATCATTTTCGCACCAGCAACACCAGAACTTATTCGGACACTGAAATAAACTACATCACTTCAAGAACAGGGAAACGCATCACGGATCCTAAGACATCTAACGGAAACAGCCGTAGACAAGACACTGGTGAGAAGTTCTTTACGAAACATTCATCATATTACATGATATTATCAACAAGTAGCAGAATAGGACAACAATGTTTGCAAAAAGAAATCGAAATAAAACGCACAGAAACAAAGGGACTTAGAAATGACTTCTCAAGAGGCATACTGGTAACAGTTGGTTGCTCAAACAAAGAAGAAGCGGACCGACAAACAAGAACTAAAAATGCAGGAGTAACATGCTAACTACGAGGAAGAGTAAAAACGATAAAGTAACGTATCTACAACAATGTAACCCACACAGAATGATGCACAGAAACAATGGGGCATATAACGGACAAGTTGACAGGAAAAGCATACAGCGTTATTCATTGATACTACAACAGAAATAAAGTTCACTGCAGAAATATCCCCACGACTTCAACGCGATTTGTGCCAAACTCAATGAAACGAAGCTTATAGTTTGTATCGGTCCTGTTCTGTGCAAGGTACCGGACTGTTCGATGGCAATTGGAGAAACTCCAGACATACTATCAGCAGAAGCATTATAATGGCATGAGGAATGTAGCCATCAAAATCTTCACATACCTCACTCGTAACTCTCACGCATTGAAGTCGGAGTTGTATTTGGTTTCATAACTCACGTCCGCGTTTTCCTACAATGAAGAACGGTTGGTAGCAAGGTTAAGTGGGCTGGTGAGAAAAATTACAGGGCAACCAACTTCTGGATTTTGCCTGGAGCGCCTCGTCAGAAATGCTATTCGGAGGTGGAGCAACCACTGGCTTAACAATTGATGGTTTTAAGACTGGTATTTAGGATAAATCTGGTAGCAGAAACACGGGCAGTATGGTTCGCTTGCTTCTGCTACCACATCAGGCATGAAAGAGAACGAAAACAAAATTTTCACAAACCTCGCTCGCCCCCCATTGCAACCGGAGTGGTAAATAGTCCGACAGCACACGTTTCCTTCTTCCTAAAGCAGGGAGAGTCGGTAAGTAGACTAATCAGGCTGGCAAAAAAATCAATTTACAAGAGAACCAACCTCTGGATGTTGTCTGTAGCATCTTGTCTCAAAAAGTACTTGGACGTGGAGAAACCGCTGCCCATCTCAAGACCACCCGCCGTGGCTACACTTGTTCTGCATCCAATCACGGTGCATACCGTATGACAAGTGTCGCAGCGTTCGACAACGCCATGAAGACACGAACTTGCAGAAATAACTCGTATAACTGTTTTAAATGGAATTTTCCACATTTGGTCTTAATCATTATAATCATCCTCTTTCGTTGGGGTCTCAGTCCGGGTGTACAGGGTGGCTCGAAATTACGGCAGCAACATGCGTTTCGCCCCCATAGGAATTCATTTCGCATCGTAGTCACACTCAGGTGAGAGGCCTTTCCCGGACCTTTCACCAGGATAGCGCTCCTATGCTCAGGTACCGCTAGGTACCTGAGCATAGGAGCGCTATCCTGGTGAAAGGTCAGGGAAAAAGCATAGGAGCGCTATCCAGGGCGGCCCGTTCCACTAGGTATAGGACCGGGGCAAGAATAGGTTTCAGCACATGTCGGCTTTCTTCAGATGCTATCCATCTGCCTGGTTCTCAATCAATTCGATTAGTAGACTCTGGGGTGAAAAGGGAGTTGGGGAGGGGGGCCACTTGGTATAAGTCAATGATATGACCTGTCCTGCACGTACAGACTTGTTTACATTTCAGGTAACTACTGCACATTAAGAAAGCTAATAAGTCAGAGCGTTCTGGACGTGGCAGCTAACAAGTCTGTACGTGCAAGACAGTTCATATTATCGACTTATACCAAGTGCCCCCCCCCCCCCCCAACTCCATTTTAACCGACTCTGGCAGTAACTAAGACATAGTCTTGCTCTACACTCTACTGGAGTCTGCCTGGAAGATGATCAAGGATTTTTTCAAGATGAAGTGTTGTCCTTCCTGCAATGTGAGACAACGAACATAAATGTGATGACAATTCTTCTGCTGTGTGCCTTCTTCCTTGTTACCGTAACTTCGGGCCACCCTGTACTTCCACCAGGTTAATTGCCAGCTCGAGTTTCGGTATTTTTAATGGATGTTTCTCAAGGATTATCACCGTTCACTGCAACCAACGAGGAACCTTTTGTTACTACTGCCATCTTCTGAATCTGGGAGAAAGATTGGTTGCAGCAATCTAAAAAGACTTCATAAGAGATAGTGAGGATGGACCACAAAATTTTAGAATAAATGGAAGAAAGGGAATTATTGTGACCATTAGTTGCAACCATAGAACACATTTAGCTTTTTCAGATAAGCCTCGTTGATCACAACAATGTTTTGAGAACTGAGAAGGCTTAATGAAAAGATAAAACATGGAGATGACTATAAATAAATGCAGAAATCATCTCATCTTGCCATCACCATTGAACACCCAGGAAAAAACTTCTCACAAAATAGTATGTTTATTTCGACATTGAAAAGAGCATAACACACCCCCGGGAGCAATGAAAATATATGATTGTCATGAAATACAAAGCATGAGGGTGGATTTGCGAGTAGCTGTGAGCTGGCGGGGTAAAGACGAGGTCACTGGCCGTGATCGCTTCTTCCGCCGACCTCCTCGTGAGCTTCACCGCCCACCGCCGACTTGTGCTCCTGAAGAACTGCCGAGTCAAAACCGCAAATGAAACTCAACCAAGACGTAGAAGATGATAGCAGATGTGTTCCTGCAACAAACCTCCGGTTCAGCAGCATTTGCGTCGCTACTAGCATTCACATTTTCATCAGGCTCCTCGTTCTGAGCAATGGCAATTGGCTCTTTTTCCTATGAATAAAGAACTTTCCTCGCTAAGCAACTTAATTTTCTTCAAGAAAAAAAAACGCTGTTTTTTGTTATTTTAGTAGTTCCAATACATAAGCATGATTGTTTAGGGTACTCTAGTTGAGCCAGCGCGAGGTTGGTGGAAATTTTTATTAGGCTGACGCGTTTCGGCGGACTCGCCTTCTTCAGAGCATGAAAGAGGGCAATATCGAGCAAGTTATCCGATGAAACGCCTCTACACCCTCGCACAAATTCCAGGAATCCCATGTAATAACACCAGCCGAAGAAAAAAAGCCAAAAAAGACCCATCAACTTTCAAGGCTAGACCCATCATCAGCTGCGTAGGAGGACCAACGGATAGAATAGCGTGGTTCTTGAACATTATTTTAGTCCAATTACTGCGGTACATCTCAGCCCATTTGACAAACACGCAAATGTTTTTAGATCATCTAAACAGCACATGTTTCGATAATGACTGCGTTATGGAATCTTTTGATGTGATAAGTCTATACATAAACGCTCCCAATGATTCCGCAATGCAAGCTATCCTCGAACTCCTAACACAACATCAAGGAGTCATAAAAATGCTTGGCTTTTCTATCGAGCAGATCATGAACCTGCTGAAAGAATGCCTCAATTGTTCGGCGTTTAGATGGTCTGGTAAATATTACGCCTAAGTTAGAGGGTAGGCAATCGGACAACGACTGGCGCCTATTCTCACCATTGCATTCATGTCCAAAATCGAAAATCCAGCCTTGCAATCCCGACCACTTCTCTATTGTCCCTATATAGACGACTGCTTCATCGTTTGCTCGACCCAGGGAAAAATGGACAAGTGCTTTGAACTGTTAAACACCCAGTAAGGACATACAAAACTAACACGGGAAAAACCTGAGGGTGATTGGCTACCATTTCTTAACATTCAGATGCACTGCTCTCAAGGGGTACATGAGACCAAATGGTATCGTAAACCCAGCAACAAAAACATCATCGTCTACACTATCTCTCGGCAAACCCAAGGCAAACAAAAAGAGCATTGCTGCAGAACATCTTCAAGACCGCAATCGGCGCCTGTACAGGAGCTGAAGAGGTAACTTTCTTCACATTCATCGCCTTCGAAGCCTCCTTGAGCTTCGGCTTCGCCTTCACAACTCTCATGACCACAGGAAAACCCGTATTTCCGCCCTGCGTGAGATAACATAAGGGCAGCTGATTTGTATAGAGCTTCAAAACCAGCTACAAAACCTAAAAGTACGCACGGGTTAGCCGTCACGTATGAATCGCTCCCTTTTTTAATCTCCTATGTACATCAAAAATGTAGGATATTGCAGAGTTATTCTTATTTGATTTCGCGCAAGCCTCACACACCTTGCCTCTCAGTGTTGCTCACATTCGTCTACTTTAGCTTTAATTCACGTCTTCAGTCTCCTTATGAGTGATGCTCTGCAGCGAACAGCAATCGATATTGCACTGCAGAAGAAGATGGACCGCAACGCACCACCAACGCGATCCGGCGGACTACCTGGCGCTGCGATTGTCTAGCATTACAGTGGAACAGCGACTGTTTTCGTCACTAGTATTCCTACTCCAAACGCCCATAACATATGAATTCTGATGATGAAATCAACAGATACTCTATCGGTGAGGCGTGAGAGCCATGGCGTTCAAATGTTTTACCGCGCCGCGTCAAAGACGCGTTGCGGCGCATCTTCATCTTCCCAAGTGCAATAACAATTACCCTTCACTGTGGGTGGCTATGGCTACCTAACCAATAATATAATTATTACAAATGTCAGCTGAGAGCTGATTTCATGTTTCCTTCTGGTCATCCGAAGAAGGCGATACTAAAAGATCCATAAAAAAGCCACCTTGTACACCGCAGAGCTCTTCTTCTGCTCCTTCTCGAGCAGAGTCTTATTCGAGGATCTCAGTACCATAGTGAACGGAGTGATGGGCGTTGACCTCTTGGATTTTGGCTTTTCATTCACCTCGCTCAAACCATTCGTATCCATTTTCTCCTAAAATGAACGTTTTGAAGACAAGGAGTAAGTTGAAAGTAATGTTACCGTTCCACGAAGTACTACCGTGAAGATCAAAGACAACTTTAAGGACCTCTAATGAACCTGCTTCTCTAGTGAAATATGATATGTGAAATATATACGAAATATATATAAATATATAAATATATATATATATATATATATGAAATAACCAGTTCAAATTCTCTACAAAGAAAGCACAAACAATTAAGGCTTCTACGGCAACAAAAACCGGTCACAGAAAAACATAAACAGTAGTGGCACATTTTATACTATCGTGCAAAAAAAAATGTGTGCTTCGAATACCCTAATTCATCATACAGTCCCAGCAATCGGTTTTCTGTACCTAACTGGGGTGTTGTGTGCCATCCCGCAAAGAATCACCAGCGTGGAGCACGGCTGTTTCAGTTAGATTTGAGTGTTATACCGAGGAATGATAAGCGAGAGAGATGAGAGAGGGAGGAGAAGGAAGAAACAAAGCAAACAACATTCATGAGAGCTTCTAATGACAGACGCTAATCAGGGACGGATGAACTACTGCCAGCCCGCCGCAGGGACGCCGACGACGGTCACGCCCTTCTTTACTCAGCCAATCACAGCGTGCCACGTCGCTCACCGTACGCGCGCCGTCAAAACAAGTCGACGGCGCTGGCGGGAAGCCAAGTGATGCAATTCCTGGCCCGTTTCACTGTTGTCAATTCGCCAGTAACTCTTCAGTGGGTTACTGACTTAGCAACAGAGGAGCGAGTTAGAAGCTATACAGTTGTTCTAAGGAAGTCTGGTCCTATGCTAGCGAGGCATGAACAAGTGAATATCTTCCTCACAACAAGGCACGAGAAATCACATTTCGGTTTCGTTGTAACGTACTTGGATGACCGAGACCGTGATTTTGTTAGTACCAGATATCCGAAAGTACTCAGGCCTCAGCACAGGTCTCCCCGGGGGCAAGCTGGGCTTCGTAAAAGGGCCGAGAAGCAAAGGGGGCTTCGTACTGGAAAAAATTGCGTTTGTTACTTCTAAGGGAAGCATCAGGTTCATCAGGCGAGGTAGGGGCATTAGATAAGTTAAGTGACCTCATCATTGAGCGTGGAGAGGCTGCTCGTGCTTTGAGCGGCGCAGCAGGGGCGACCGATGCCGAAAAATGGCTTGCAACGAGGCTGTTCGCTCTTTGAGCGGCCAGGCGACTGTCCGGTCCAAGTATTCCGATTGGAGCACATATTCTACATACACCGCAGGATTTAAGAATTCCTGCGCAGTCTAAACGCAACCAAATGACATGATATCTTCACTAACAGAAGAACTAAGGGAACACTACAACTGTTTGAACGGACGATCAAAACTTATGTACCGCACGAAAGATATACGCGAAAAACCCTTTTCCGGAAATTTCGTGGAGCTGCTGCGAAGTCCAGACTTTAAGATTGGGCTTGAAAATTGGAGTGTGGGGAGAACTAAGGGGGCACTACAACTGTATGCTCAGTATTGCCACAACCGATGTACGGCGCGAAAAATATATGTGAGGGAGACCTCAGGTCGCCCTCCAGGTCGCCCAGGGCGACCTAAATCACAAACTGAGCATACACTTTTTTAGTTCACATAATTTTTGGGCTTTTGTAGCATACATTTTTTCTCCAAGGTCCGCTTCATCGTTCAAGCACCTGATGGATTCGATCCATGAAGTATTGAATTCATAGGAGTTCTCGGAGTGTTGCTAACTTAAGGTAATTTGGCATTCAAAATACATAATGAGCATACACTTTTTTATTTCACATAATTTTCTGGCTTTCGCAGTGAACACTTCTAGTACCCCTTTAGTTCTTTTGTTACTGAAGATATCAAATCATTCCGTTGCGTTTACACTGCGCAGGAATCCTTGGAATCCTACGGAGTCCAAGCCTGTAGAATATGTGCTCCAATCGAACGACGCCGCGGACTAGTTTCAACGCGTTCTCCCTTGTAACAAGAATCACCTGTTCATCCTCACACGTTCCAGTGACCGTTCCATTTCCTTCCGTCATCGTTTATAGGGTAATTTATACCAGTTGCGTGCGTCAGACGCACGCATCAACTTGCGAAGGATCGTCCATGAGGACCGTTCGGTATGTACATCCTCAATGAAAAGAATGTACTACGGCCGCCTCGAGGCCGTAAGGCGGTATTTATGGTTGGTGCGCGTCAAATTTGACGCGGCGATGCACAATGCAAAACGAAGAGGAGAAGAGAATGCGCGGCAGGATGCGAATGTTCCTGGCTTTGCCGCGAACAAACTGCGTTTTAATCTTCGACACATCGCGAAAACTTCGTGAAATTTTAGGCCGACGCGTCAGATTTGACGCTCATCAACCATAACAGCGTCTATACGCGTGCCCGTGAGCTGCGTCAGCGATGCGACTGGCCCTATCCTTCATCATATACATGCACGCGCGTCAAACGCACGCATCTAGTATAAATTGCCCTTTGGTCTGCCCAACTTTTTAATCCGTTCCTTCTCGGATTGAAGGTTTTTTCTTCAAATCTATGAATTTTTCAATTTTTTTTTGCTCCAGAATCAGAATGTTGTGCCTTTACGTTCCTCGGATTGTAGTTTGCACTATGAACTCGTGCCCCACCATTAGCTGTTCCCCGGAACTCCCGTTTTTAGAGGGGGTTAACGTTTTCCTTTCGTATGCATGTTCAAAGGGGGCTTCGTAAAGTTTTGGTTTTTCAAAGGGGGCTTCGTTTTGATTTTGGCCCGGGGAAGACCTCGTGCCGGGGCCTGAAAGTACTACTGGACAAACACATTATCGCTCGCACGTGGTAATTCATCCAGCACAACTTCTGCAGTATTTTGAAAGTGGTTAAGAATTCTGGAGAGTCTTTCCCATCACTTGTGGTATTGGGTGACAAGAAAGAGTATGCAGGAGCGAAAAGCAATGCTAGAAGTGTACAGCGCTTCATCCTTTGCGTAATGTAGTAAATCCATAATGTTTCACTGATACATTCTGTAAGTGAAAGCAAATGAAGTCAAGGCGCTAAGCGAGTGGTGTAATAATGTCCAGCCTCCAGCCGAGCCACAGTTTTTCTCCTCTCTAAGGAAAATTCATCTCGACGGGGAAGCCTAGTCTTTCGCCAACCCTTACCTCCCCAAGCAAATGTTGTGAAGAATTTCAGGACAAAAATCACTATTATCAGTCGGAATAAATAACTGCCGTGACAGCTTTAGAGTTTTAAATGAAGCAACGCACTTAGCTTCCAACTAAGTCCAGCATGTTTTTACGCATTGTATAGGTTTCAAATGGATAAGATTGCAAAACATAACACGCTCGAATTCTCAGTCAGATGTTACTGTTTAGTCTAGACACTTCGAGAATAGTCGGAGGAGGGCAGTCGACATCCTGAGGTGCTTCCATGACGACAGCCAGTTGCTGCGCACCAGTGTTCGCTTCTGTGCCTTGTCTATGGAACCAAGGGCCAACACCAAAAAGGTTGTCCCAAAAACCCATTGATCGTGAAGTCAGTTGGCGAGCTTAATGCATGGCTACAACAACTAGATTCGTCGTTTCAGCCACTGGCAAACACTAACGAGACAATCACAGATTCTAACCGACAAGGGAATGTAAATTAGCGGAGAGGAAGGGGGTGAGGTGAAGGGAGGTTATGTTAGGTCTTGTTCAGGCTTATGCTTAGCCTTTCAGAGTGAAGGCCAGAACCTCTTACAGGACGGTCCCCTACTCCCTCTTCGCCCTGAGATATATAACGGTACACAGTAACCGAATAACGGACCACAGCTAAAATATTCAACACATGAAAGCTTCATTACGATCGAGAAAATGGAAATTCTCAACAGCCGACCTTTCTTTATGCTATTATGACAGTTGAACAGCGAAGCTATTGAGATTATGAAGCAGTATGACCTCAACAAACACAGAAGAATCGGGCAAGGAACAGGAAGATTTAAAGATAAGTTTGCTACATAGTAGCTTAAAGCTAATGTAAAGCGCATGTGTTAAGTGCGAGAAAAAACTATTCCAACACAGGATGGAAACAATACTGAATACAGTAACAGAGTTGACAGTAAAAAAAAAACTACAGCGATGTTCATTGATATGGTGCTGAGAAGGATACAATTCAGAGCCCTCACAGTTTCAGCCAGCATGAGATCACAGCGAGATTTCAACATCCACGATATCCATGACAATCCAGAAGACGTCCTCTTCACAGGTTAGGCTCCACAGGGAGATCTGTGGCTGAAGAGGTACCTGGATCAGGCGCGCTACGAATAGGAAATCGAACAGAAAATACGAAATCTTTACGAACCCGGCTCGTACCAGACCGTATTTGTTCCTTGGCTGGAATACGGCTTACAGTCGACGGTTCTGTTCGCCTGCAAGTATAAAAGGTTGGTACTTAGAGTAAGACATCACGAAAGAACTTCACATACCTTGCTTCCAGCCTAGGATCCTCAGTATTTGCAGTTAAGAAGATCTGTAGCTGGAGATTTACATGGATCAGACGTGCTACAAAAAGGAACATGAGCATCATCGCATCATAGCAGCAAGGTAGAAAATCTTCACATACTTGTCTCGTACCACACTGTATTTGCACCTGAGCTGGGGAATGGCTCCACAGTTGGTTTTCTTCTTCCTACAAGCATCAAAAGTTAGTAATTAGGTTAATTGGGCTGGTGGGTAATTAACCCACAGGACAACTAGGTTATGGATCTTGTCCTGTGCGCTGTCTGCAACGCTACTCGGGGTGGAGCAAGGCTGCTGCAAGGCCACCCACCGTATTTGCGCCCATCCGGTGTCCAATCACGACACATACCGTATGCCCGATAAAATAGCAGGCCATGGCCACGCGCGGCGAGAAATACTTCTACTTCACCTAACGAAAACATTCACCTTTTATACAGACGGATAACGGTGTTTGGGAAACTATAGTTCATAAACAATTGTATTCAAACGCAATCCGCCATTATGGAAGTAATAATGGAGCCGCACAACTCACCGTAGTGAAATCATACTCAGCAAAAGTAAGGTCATGTCTCCATGTACGACTGTCATTTAATCTCGGCATGTTTCTAATTCGTATGAAATACTCTGTTCAACGGAAAGGAATAAAGAGCTTTATCAACCTCGGGTACTGTTAAACAGAAGATTTCATACGAATAAAGTCACGTCTTTGGTCGCTATGTTTTGTTTTGCAGCAGCTTAAATACTTGCAATCTTTAAAGACTTTAGCGCTAAATCAAATTTTACCTACCAAATAACCGAAACAGGTAGTCTCACGCACACTTCCATAGTTCCATCGGGTTGGCCAAGAAGTCTGCAGAAACTTCGCCGAGACCTGAAAACTAATGGAAAACAAGTAGTAGAGGAAATTAACGCCCAAAAAAGAACTCACACTTTCAACCATTCCACAACCAAAGCGAGGGAAACGACTATGTCGTATTGCAAATGCAAGTAATCTGAATCTGATTCTCTACTACGATAGGTAATGGTAAAAACCAGGTCCGGCAAAGAACAAAACAAAAACATTCAACAACTTCATTCGGAAAAAAAAACAACAATTGATGCCATTATAATAAGTGAAACGGAAGGAACGCCTTGAAAAGAAATCGAAAGGTCTCACTGTGCGGGACGGGACTGCAAAAATGAAATTTGGAGTAAACGAATACAGGTGGGATTCGTATGTAACACTACTATCTAACAACTAAGATTTACCTGCTTAGACCTCCTTGACATTTTTGAAATGACTTCGGAGGCGAACCCCCCAACCACTCTCGCTGGTGCTCTTCGATCTTGTGGTGGGGGTGTTCCTGAAATAAAATAACTATTGCCTGTTACAAGTGGTCCGCATCTAAAGATGGAGAAGTGATTCTTGTTTTTTTTTTCTGGATCCAAATCAGTCTTTGGAAGACTGGAAGTGAAAAGCAATGCAAAACACTTCGTTGTCAAAATAATACCCCTTAGATAATACAGGAAATCCACGAAATTTAACCCCGTTGCTGTCACCACGCTCCACAAAGGACAACTCTCAAAAATTCTATTGTAATGTGGGGACCCTCCTCCGCGATGAGAGAATGGGAAAAGAGCAGCACAGTCATTTTCATTCCAAACGGGTGTGTGCCAGAAGGAAGATAGCTGGCAAGTTTTGGCTCTCACGGATCTACGTATGATTCGTCAATATCAGATGCAAGTCTAACTCCGCTCGCAACTAGGTACAGGCACTATAGTTGTAAGTGTATTATGTTCCCTAGACTGAATAAGACGACAATGACGTGCTTGGGTGAAAACCGGCCAAAGACATTACCATTACCAGAGTGGTCGTGGCGTTTGTGTATCTCTGCTGCGGGCCAAATATCTTTGCTCTGACCTGTATTCAGAAGATCCTAAAGGAATCCAAGAATCAAAAGATCCTGAAGGTGATTCACAGGGCGCTGGTAGTCATAATGGGAAAAAAATAAATCGTGATATGTTCGCAGATTCTCAGCGCCTGCACACAAGGACAAAACATTTCTCGCAAAATGTGAAAGCTCATATCAGGAGTTGATGCAAAGTAACGCTATAAGAAAAAAAAATAAGAAAAAAAGCAACTGAATAGAACATACGCCTCTTGCGCCTTGTCCGAAACACGATCGGTAGTCTTTACCACGACCCCAGGCGACTTCTTACAAGAAGCAGTAGCGGTGGACTTCTTTATAGAGGACTGCAACGAAGGGATGCCCAGAGAATGTTCAAACAGACGATGGATTTATGGAATTTACATAGTACACTTGAGTTACATAGTAATTTTATTACCAGGAGTTCAACCACGAGTTTTACTAGGGGTTCTAACCACATCAGCAACGAAAGGTGTGTTCTCAGCAGCCCTGCGCTTAAAGCTGCCCTCAAATTATTCGATTTGAAATTGAAATTCACAAATTCACCAAAACCAAAGCACCAAAACTAAGCTCAAACCATACCCGAATAAACTGCTGCGGCTTAGTACTCCAAAATTCTCATCGGACTTCAAGATGCATTGTACAATGGGATCAACCGTGATAGGCTTCCGCCGGGTGTCCACAATATAACAGGGCAGAAATGTTCATGGATACCGATTTCACGGCTTTCAGCTGCTTTGGCAACTCTATAAAAATGTCTCGGATTGTGCACGGCTTAGACGTCACTGCCATTCGGAACTGCATACGTCACGACAGCTGGACAAGGTCGTAACAGCCAACAAAGTGAAAAAAGCTACAAATCATAAGTTAATTCACAGGAATTTGATGTAAGTTTTCTCAGCGAGGAGACAACAAGAAGACTTATTTTGATCGGGAGCCTTTTCTAGTGAAATGTTGGCTCAGAAAACAAGGAACAGTGAGAGAAAATTGCTCAAGAATTCCAACGAACCTCCTTGTTGCTAGCATGAGGGTCCTTGTTCGGAACCTTAACAGATCTCCTTAACACGGTACTCTTCGCCTCAGTCGATTTCGGAACATCCTTGGCATCCACATTTCTCTTGACCACAGCAGACGTCGTATTTCCGTTCTGTGTTAAATAATATAAGGATAGCTGATTTGTATAGATTGTATAGACATTGAAAGCCAGCTACAAAAGCTACAAGTATGTGAGGGGGAGCTGTTACGTATGAATCACTCCTTTTTTCAAAAATGTAAGATACTGTATGGACATTTTTATTCTGTTTCGTACAAACATTACACACCTTCCCTCTCAATGTCGCTCACATTCGTCTGCTTTAGCCTTGATTCCGGCCTTCAGCCTTCTCATGAGTGGTGCTACATAGTGAAGAACAATCGTTACTGCACTGCAGAAGAAAAGATGGACTGTCACACATCGCCGGTGCGATGTGGCAGACTATCTGATGCTGCAACTGTTAGTATCACCAGTGGAATTGTTACTGTCTTCGTCACGAATGCTCCTACTCTAAACATCCTAAATATAAGGATTCTAGTGGCAGATACAACAGGTACTCTAACGATGACGCGCTAGAGCCATGACGTCCAAACTTTCTACCGCGCTGCACCCAAGGCGCGTCGCGGCGCATCTTTGCCTTCCGCAGTGCAATAATGATTACTTCTCCTTACTCTACTGGAAACGGTCAACGAGGCATAACATCCTCTAGGAAAATACCGTCTCCTAGCTGCCACTTCTCCCTCTCTCCACACTCAGAAGCTCCCATTTTTCAAGCAAAATTTCGTCAAACATAGCGACGTGAAAACAGGTGCTCTCTTTGTTCTTCATACAGAATTTCAAGCTTTGCTCATGCGATAATCAGTAAACACTGCTGATCGGAGTTGTTATTTCTGCCAAGGCTATCGTTCATTGAAGTTGAAAAGAAAACCAAAGCAAAAAGTTGTGGACATAGGCAACTCGTACAGGTAAGTAAAACCTTCTCTAAAACTCACAGTATGTTTGCTGCGTTTCTTCTCATCAGCGAAAGAGGCATTCTTAATTAATTCTTCCTCTCGAAGCCAGGCTTTGTTAGAACTACGTAACCTCATCCGAAGGGCAGCTTTCGGCTTTGATTTGACCTCATTCGATGGAACTTCCCCTTCCTAAAACGAGGACTCCAAAGTCCAGAAGAAAAGCTACACAACAGGAAAGCTGAGAAGTGGTAAAGTAAGGTTTGAGCAGTCCTACAAATCTTCAGTACCTGAGATCTCCTCGTCATTCCTCTTGTGATCATTTTTGCACCAGCAACACCAGAACTTATTCGGACACTGAAATAAACTACATCACTTCAAGAACAGGGAAACGCATCACGGATCCTAAGACATCTAACGGAAACAGCCGTAGACAAGACACTGGGGAGAAGTATTACATGTTATTATCAACAAGTAGCAGCACAGGGTAGCAATGATTGCAAAAAGAAAGTCGAAATAAAAAGCACAGAAACAATGGGACCTAGAAATGATTTCTCAAGAGGCATACTGTTAACAGTTGGTTGCTCAAACAAAGAAGAAGCGGACTGACAAACAAGATCTAAAAATGCTGGAATAACATGCTAACTATGAGGAAGAGTAAGAACGATACCATAACGTACAACAACCTAACCCACATGGAATGATGCGCAGAAACAATGGAGCATATGCAGGGGAAGCCGACAGGAAAAGCAACACAGCGTTATTCATTGATACTACAACAGAGATAAAGTTCACTGCAGAAATATCCCCACGACTTCAACCCGATTTGTGCCAATCTGAATGGAACGAAGCCTATAGTTTGTATCGGTCCTATTCTGTGCAAGGTACCGGACTGTTCGATGGCAAGATGTGCCGCAGGCTGAAGAAACTCCACACATACTATGAACAGAAGCATTACAACTTGGTGAGAAATGTAGCCATCAAAATCTTCACATACCTCGCACGTAACTCTGACGCCTTGAAGTCGGAGTGGTATTTGGTTTCATAGCTCACGTTTCCCTTCTCCTACAATGAAGAACGGTTGGTAGCAAGGTTAACTGGGCTGGTGAGAAGAATTACAGGGCAACCAACTTCTGGATCTTGCCTGGAGCGACTTGTCACAAATGCTATTGGGAGGTGGAGCAGCCGCTGGCTTAACAATTGATGGTTTTGTTCTGCTGCCAGTATAAAAGACTGGTATTTAGGATAAATCTGGTAGCAGAAACACGGGCACTATGTTTCCCTTGCTTCTGTTACCACATCAGGCATGAAAGATAACGCAAACAAAGTATTCACAAACCTCGCTCGCACCCCGAGTGGTAAATAGTCCGACAGCACACGTTTCCTTCTTCCCACAAGCAAGGAGAGTACGTAAGTAGACCAATTAGGCTGGTATGAAATCAGTTTACGAGACAACCAACCTCTGGATGTTGTCTGTAGCGTCTTGTCTCAAACAGTACTTAGAGGTGGAGCAACCGCTGCCCATCTCAAGGCCACCTACCGTGGCTACACTTCTCCCGCATCCAATCACGCTGCATACCGTATGACAAGTGTCGCAGCGTGCGACAACGCCATGAAGACACGAACTTGCAGAAATAACTCGTTACTGTTTTTAAATGTAATTTTTCACATTTGCTCCTAATTATATTCGCGAAATCATCCTCTTTCGTTGGGGTTTCAGTCTGGATGTACAGGGTGGCCCGAAATTACGGCAGAACATGCGTTTCGCCCCCATAGGAATTCATCGTAGTCACACTCAGGTGAAAGGCCTTTCCCGGACCTTTCACCAGGATAGCACTCCTATGCACAGGTTCCACTAGGTATAGGACCGGGGCAAGAATAGGTTTCAGCACATGTCGGCTTTCTTCAGATGCCATCCATCTGCCGGGTTCTCAATCAATTCGATTAGTAGACTCTGGCAGTAACTAAGACATAGTCTTGCTATACAGACTACTGGAGTCTGCCTGGAAGTTGATCAAGGATTTTTCAAGATGAAGTGTTGTCGTTTCTGCAATGTGAGACAACGAACATAAATGTGATGACAATTCTTCTGCTGTGTGCCTTCTTCCCTGTTGCCGTAATTTCGGGCCACCCTGTACTGCCACCGAGTTAATTGCCAGCCCGAGTTTCGGTATTTCTAATGGATGTTCCTGAAGTATTACCACCGTTCAGTGCAACCTCGATGAACCTTTTGTTGGTACTGCCATCTTCCGAATCTGGAAGAAAGATTGGTTGCAGCAATCTAAAAGGATTTCACAAGTGATAGTGAGGATAGCCCACAAAATTTTAGAATATTCAAGGAAAAATGGAAGAAAGGGAATTATTGTGACCATTAGTTGCAACCATAGAACACAATTAGCTTTTCAGATAAGCCTCGTTGATAACAACAATGTTTTGAGAACTGAGAAGGCTTAATGAAAAGATAAAACATGGAGATGACTATAAATAAATGCAGAAATCATCTTATCTTGCCATCACCATTGAATACCCAGGAAAAAACTTCTCACAAAATAGTATGTTTATTTCGACATCAAAAAAGAGCATAACACACCCCCAGGAATACATGTAAATATATGATTGTCACGAAATACAAAGCATGAGGGTGGATTTCCGAATAGCTCTCAGCTGGCGGGGTAAAGACGAGGTCACTGGCCGTGATCGCTACTTCTGCCGACCTCCTCGTGAGCTTCACCTCCCACCGCAGACTTGTGCTCCTGAAGAACTGGCGAGTCAAAACCGCACATGAAACTCAACCAAGACGTAGAAGATGATAGCAGATGTGTTCCTGCAACAAACCTCCGATTCAGCAGCATTTGCGTCGCTATTAGCATTCACATTTTCATCTGGCTCCTCGTTCTGAGCAGTGGCAATTGGCTCTTTTTCCTATAAATAAAGAACTTTCCTCGCTGAGCAACTTAATTTTCTTCAAGAAAAAAAACGCTGTTTTTTTTGTTATTTCAGTAGTTTCAATACATAAGCATGATTGTTTAGGGTAAAAAGAGCATTCCTGCGGAACATGTTCAAGACCGCAATCGGCGCCTGTACAGGAGCTGAAGAGGTAACTTTCTTCATTTCCATCGCCTTCGAAGCCTCCTTGAACGTCGGCTTCGCCTTCACAACTCTCATGGCCACAGGAAAACCCGTATTTCCGCCCTGCGTTAGATAACATAAGGGTAGCTGATTTGTATAAAGCTTCAAAACCAGCTGCAAAACCTAAAAGACGCACGAGTTAGCCGTCACGTAGGAATCGCTCCCTTTTTTAATCTCCTATGTATATCAAAAAATGTAGGATAGTGCAGTCATTTTTATTTGGTTTCACACAAGCATCACACAGTTTGCCTCTCAGTGTTGCTCACATTCGTCTACTTTAACCTTAATTCAGGTCTTCAGTCTCGTCATGAGTGATGCCATACAGTGAAGGGCAATCGTTATTGCACTGCAGAAAATGGACCGCAACGCACCACCAACGCGATCCGGCGGACTACCTGGCGCTGCGATTGTCTAGCATTACAGTGAAACAGCAACTGTTTTCGTTACTAGTATTTCTAGTCCAAACGTCCATAACATTCGAATTCTAATAATGAAATCAACAGATACTCTATCGGAGAGCAATGGCGTCCAAATGTTTTACCGCGTCGCGTCAAAGCGTCACGGCGCATCTTCGTCCTCCACAGTGCAATAACAATTACCCTTCACTGTGGGTGGCCAGCTAACCGACAATATAATTATTACAAATGTCAACTGAGAGCTGTTTTCATGTTTTCTTTTAGTCATCCTAAAAAGGCGATACTAAAAGATCCATGCTAAAAGCCACCTTGTACACCGAAGAGCTCTTCTTCTGCTCCTTCTCGAACAAAGTCTTTGTCGAGGATCTCAGTACCATAGTGAAAGGAGTAATGGGTGTTGTCCTCTTGGATTTTGGCTTCTCATCCACCTCGCTCAAACGTGTATCCATTTCTCCTAAAATGAACTTTTTGATGTCAAGGAGTAAGCTGAAAGTAATGTTACCGTTCGACGAAGTACTACCGTAAAGTTCAAAGACAACTTTAAGGACCTCTAATGAACCTGCTTCTCTAGTGGCATGTGTCTGGTTAACATATTTGAACAAGAACACGAACTTGAGCTGAAGCCTAGTTACATTAACAATGTTAAAACCTGTACTGATGGCAAACACTAACGAAACGATTATGGATACGGATCGTCACAGAAACAGGAAAAAGAGAGTTCGTGGGTTTGGGGGGGGGGACAAACATGTTGAATTTAGGCTTAGGCCTATGGTGTACTTCACAGCGAAGTTGTTGTCGCCACCGTTCACTACCACAATTGTATGATAATTTATACGAACTTGTAACCATTGATTCTCTATATTTTCATCCATTTTCTTCAAGGCGACGGTATCGCTGTGAAGCATGCCGGCTAAAAACAGGCTTACAGGGGGATACCAACTCCCTTCTCGAGGTATCAGATTCAGAGTATCAAACTGTACTTAGCAGACGCACGGTAAACACCAGCTAAAGATTTCAACACATAAAAGTCCCACTGCTATTAGACAAAAGAGGCAAACTCGAATTATCTGTTCAACTTCTCTATAAAGAAAGGACCATCGGAATAACAACTGAGGCTTCTGCCTAAATAAAAACCCGTCAGAGAAAAGCATTAATGGCAACACATGAAATAAACTTCAAATGCATTTCATATCGTTGTGTAAACTGTATTTCATCCCACAATTTCAGCGATCGGTATTCTCTACCTAATTGAGGTGTCATGTGCCATCCCGCAAGGTGGAGCCGACTGTATCAATAAATGAATGTTATACGGAGAAGAGACAAGCGAGAGAGATAGAGAAGGATGAAAGAGGAGAAGGAAGAAAAGAACAAAGCAAATATCATTCACAGGAGCTTCTTATGGCAGACGCTGGTTAGGGACGGATGAACTAGTGCCACCCCGCCAGAGGGAAGCCGACGGCGTCACGCCCTAGCCAATCATGACATGCCACGTCGCGTACCGTACGCGCGCCGCCAGAACATGTCAACGGAGCGGGCAAGGAGCCAAGTGATCCAATTGCTGGCCCGTTACTGTTGTCAAATCGCCAATGGCTCTTTAATGGTATGACAATCACTAGTACACGTCGTAAATGAAAGTAAATGAAGCCAAGACGGTACATGGGTGCTGCAATACTGCCCAGTCGTATTCGAACCGCTGTGTTGTGCTCCACTATACAAAGAATTCGTCTCGATGGGAGAACCTGATCTTTTCTCAAACCTTTGTCCTCCAGGCAGAATTTGTCACGAATCTCAGTACAAAATACAGTATTATCCATCGGAATCGACTTCTATTATACACTGAGAGGCTTAGAGTTTTAGAATGAAGCAACGTGTTTAGCCATCCTTTAAATCTTGCATGCATGTATTTACGCATTGTATAGATCCCAAATGAATGAGGTTGCAAGAACACGAACTTGAGCTGAAGCCTAGTTACATTAACAATATTAAAACTACCAGTGATGGCAAGAAGTAACGAAACGATATGGATCCACAGGGGAAAGGGAGTTGGCCGGTTGGGGGGGGGGACAAACATGTTGAATTTAGGCTTAGGCCTATGGCGTACTTCACAGCGAAGTTGTTGTCGCGACTGTTCACCACCACTAGATTTCGCACAAATAACTGGGGTGTTATGTGCCATCCCGCAAAGGATCACCAAGGTGGAACAGGGTGTTTCAATCAAATTTGAGTGTTATACCGAGGAATGATAAGCGAGAGAGATGAGAGAGAGATGAGAGAGGTAGGAGAAGACAGGAACAAAGCAAACAACATTCACGAGAGCTTCGTATGACAGACGCTAATCAGTGACGGACGAACTACTGCCAGCCCGCCGCAGGGACGCCGACGATGGCCACGCCCTCCTTTCCTCAGCCAATCACAGCGTGCCACGTCGCTCACCGTACGCGGGGTGTGGGTCATGATGAGGCGAAAGTGGGTGGGCGATGTGCCTGCGATTGGTTCAATGAAACCCTCGCTCCACCCTTCAGGACCTACTCGCACTGATTCGCGCGCGATTTCATCATACTTGCCCATGCAAATCTGAGTGTGAGTGGGGACGAGTCGACGCCAAAGGGCGGGAAGGCGCCGCCCCATTTCGCCTCATCATGACCCACACCCCCGTACGCGCGCCGTCAAAACAAGTCTACGGCGCTGGCGGGAAGCCAAGTAATGCAATTCCTGGCCCGTTTCACTGTTGTCAATTCGCCAGTAACTCTTCAATGGGTGACTGACTTAGCAACAGAGGAGCGACTTAGAAGCTATACAGTTGTTCTAAGGAAGTCTGGCCCTATGCTAGCGAGGCATGAACAAGTGAACGTCTTGCTCACAACAGGGCACGAGAAATCACATTTAGGTTTCGTTGTAACGTACTTAGATGACCGCGACCGTGATTTTGTTAGTACTAGATATCCGAAAGTACTACTGGACAAATACATAATCGCTTCCATCATCCAGCAACAACTTCTGCAGCATTTTGGAAGTGGTTAAAAAATTCTGGAGTCTTTCCCATAACTTGTGGTATTGGGTGACAGGAAAGAGTATGTAAGAGCAAAAAACAATGCTAGAAGTGTTCAGCGCTTCATCCTTTGCGTAATATAGTAAATCCATAAAGTTTCACTGATACATTCTGTAAGTGAAAGCAAATGAAGTCAAGGGGCTAAACGGGTGCTGTAATAATGTCCAGCCTCCAGCCGAGCCACAGTTTTTCTCCGCTCTAAGAAAAATTCATCTCGACGGGGAAGCCTGTTCCTCCGCCAACCTTTACCTCCCCAAGCAAATCTTGTGATGAATGTCAGGACAAAACTTACTGTTATCCGTCGGAATAAATAACTGCCGTGACAGGTTTAGTGTTTTAAATGAAGCATCCAACTAAGTCTGGCATGTCCTTACGCATTATATAGGCAGGGGTGAAGTGAAAGGAGGTTACTCCTGTGCGGGCTTATGCTTAGTCTTTCAGAGTGAAGGCTACAACCTCTTACAGGACGGTTCCCTACTCCCTCTTCGCCCAGAGATATATAACGGTATACAATAACCGAATAACGGACACCAGCTAAAATATTTAACACATGAAAGCTTCATTACGATTGAGAAAATGAAAATTTTCAATAGCAAACCTTTCTTTATATTATTATGACATTTCAACAGCGAAGCTATTAAGATTATGAAGCAGTATGACCGCAACAAACACAGAAGAACTGGGCAAGGAACAGGAAGATCTAAAGATAAGCTTGCTACATAGTAGCTTAAAGCTAATGTAAAGCGCATGTGTTAAGTGCGAGAAAAAACTATTACAACACAGGATGGAAACAATACTGAATACAGTAACAGAGTTGACAGTAAAAAAAAACTACAGCGATGTTCACTGATATGGTGCTGAGGAGGATACAGTTCAGAGCCACAGTGCCCTCACGGTTTCAGCCAGCATGAGATCACAGAGAGATTTCACCATCCACGATATCCATGACTATCCAGTAGACGTTTGTGTTGGACAGGGAGATTTGTGGCTGAAGTAGTACCTGGATCAGACGCGTTACGAATAGGAAATCGAACAGGAAATACGAAATCTTTACGAACCCGGCTCGTACCAGACCGTATTTGTTCCTTGGCTGGGATATGGCTTACAGCTGACGGTTCTGTTCGCCTGCAAGTATAAAAGGTTGGTACTTAGAGTAACTAGTCTGATAACAGAAACACGGCCATTATGGCGAGATGAAAGATATCACAAAAAAACTTCACATACCTCGCTTCCAGCCTAGGATCCTCAGTATTTGCGGCTAGGAAGATTTGTGGCTGAAGATGTACATGGATCAGAGGTGCTACTAAAAGGAACATGAGCATCTTCGCGTCATAGCAGAAAAATAGAAAATCCTCGAATACCTTGCTTTTACCACATTGTATTTGCAGCCGAGCTGAGAAATGGCCCCGCAGTTGGTTTTCGTTTTCCTACAAGCATCAAAAGTTAGTATTTAGGTTAATTGGGCTGGTGGGTAATTAACCCACAGGACAACTAGGTTATGGATCTTGTCCTGAGCGCTGTCTGCAACGCTACTGGGGTGGGGCAGGGCTGCTGCAAGGCCACCCACCGTATTTGCGCCCGTTCCGCGTCCAATCATGGCACATACCGTATGCCCGATAAAGCAGCGGGCCATGGTACGGCGAGAACTACTTCTGCTTCACCTAACGGAAGCATTTACCATTCATACAGACGGATAACGGTATTGGGAAACTATAGTCCATAAACATTTGTATTCATACGCAATCCGCCATTACGGAAGTGGTAAAGGAGCCGCACAACTCCCCGTAGTGAAATCATACTCAGCAAAACTAAAGTCACGGATCCATGTAAGACAGTCATTTAATCTCGGTGTGTTACTAATTCGTATGGAATCTTCTGTTTAACGGAAAGGAATAAAGGGCTTTGCCAATCTCGGGTACCGTTAAACAGAAGATTTCATACGAATAAAGTCACGTCTTTGATCGCTATGTTCTGTTTTGCAGCACCTTAAATGCTTGCAATCTTTGGAGACTTTCGGGTAACCCTGTACAAACGCGGAAAAGCAAATGCTTACCTACCAAATAACTAAAACAGTTAGTCAGTCTCACGCGTACTTCCACAGTTCCATCGGGTTGGCCAAGAAGTCTTCAGAAACTTCGCAGAGACCTGAAAACTGATGGAAAACAAGTAGTAGAGGAGACTAACGCCCAAAAAAGAACTTACATTTTTAACCATTCCACAACCAAAACGAGGGAAGCGACTAGTCGTAATGTAAATGCAAGTAATCTTATTCTGATTCTCTACTAGGTAGGTAATGGCAAAAACCTGGTCCGGCAAAGAACAAAACAAAAACATTCAGCAACTTCATTCGGGAAAAACAACAATAGATGCCATTATAATAAGTGAAACGGAAGGAACGCCTTGAAAAGAAATCGAAAGGTCTCACTGTGCGGAACTGCAAAAAAGAAATTTGGAGTAAGCGAATACAGGTGGGATTCGCATGTAGCACTACTATCCAACAGCTAAGACTTACCCGCTCAGACCTCCTTGATATTTTTGAAATGACTTCGGAGGCGAACCCCCCAACCACCCTCGCTGGTGCTCTTCGATCTTGTGGTGGGGGTGTTCCTGAAATGAAATAACTATCGCCTGTCACAAGTGGTCCGCATCTGAAGATGGATAAGTGAACCTTGTTTCTTCTGGATCCAAAGTGGTCTTTGGATGGATGGGAGCGAAAAGCAATGCAAAACACTTCGTTGTCAAAATAATACCCTTTAGATAATATAGGAAATCCACGAAATTTAACGCCATGTCACCACGCTCCACAAAGGACAACTCTCAAAATTCTATTATAATGTGGGGACCCTCCTCCGCAATCAGAGAATGGGAAAAGAGCAGCACAGTCATTTTCATTCCAAACGGCTGTGTGCCAGAAGGAGGATATCTGGCAAGTTTTGGCTCCCACGGACCTATGTACGATTTGTCAATACCAGATGCAAGTCTAACTCCGCTCGTAACTAGGTATAGGCACTATAGTTGCAAAAGTATTGTTCCCCAAACTGAAGAACACGACTATGACGTGCTTGAGTGAAAACCGGCCAAGGACACTACCAGAGTGGTCGTGGCGTTTGTGTATCTCTGCTGCGGACCAATATCTTTGCTCTGACCTGTAGTCAGAAGATCCTAAGGGAATCCAAGAATCAAAAGATCCTGAAAGTGATTCACAGGGCGCTGGAAGTCATAACAAAAAATTAATCGTGATAGGTTCGTGGCAGATTCTTAGCTTCTGCATACAAGGATGAAATAGCTATTGCAGTTCAGCTCACATCAAGCGTTGATGTAAGGTAACCCTATGTATATCTCAAGTAGAAAAAAAAGCAATTGAATAGAACATACGCCTCTTGTATCTTTTCCGAAACATGATCGGTAGTCTTTACCACGACCCCAGGCGACTTCTTGCAAGAAGCAGTAGCGGAGGACTTCTTCATAGAGGACTGCAACGAATGGATTGGCTACAGAATGTTCAAACAGACGATGAATTTATGAAATTTGCATAGTACACTTGAGTTGCATAGTAATTACCAGGAATTCAACCACGAGTTATACTAGGGGTTCTAACCACATCAGCAACGAAAAGTGTGCTCTCAGCAGCCCCGCGCTCAAAGCTGCCCTCAAATTATTCAATTTGAAATTGAAATTCACCAAAACCACAGCACCAGAACTAAGTTCAAGCCATATCCGAACGCACTACTGCGGCTTGGTACTCTAAAAATCTCATTGGACTTCAAGGTGCGTTGTACAATGGGATCAGCTGTGATAGGCTTCCGCCGGGTATCCACAATATGACAGGGTAGAAATGTTCATGGATACCGATTTCACGGCTTTCAGCTGCTTTGGCAACTCTACAGAAATATCTCGGATGGTGCACGACTCAGACGTCACTGCCACTAGGAACTGCATACGTCACGACAGCCGGACAAGGTCGCAGCAGCCAATAAAGTGAGAAAAGCTACAAACCATAAGTTCATTTAAAGGAATTTGATGTAAGTTTTCTCAGCGAGGAGACAACAGCAAGGCTTATTTCGATCGGTAGCTTTTTCTTTTGAAATGTTAGCTGAGAAAAAAAAGAACAGTGAGAGAAAATTGCTCAAGAATTCAAACGAACCTTCTTATTGCTAGCATGAGGGCCTTTTTTCGGAACCTTAACAGATCTCCTTAACACGGTACTCTTCGCCTCAGTCGATTTCGGAACGAGCTTGGCATCCACATTTCTCTTGACCACAGCAGACGTCGCATTCAGAGTTCGGCACAAGCTTAGCTCGAGCAGAAAAAAACTACGAAGTCCCCTTTGACCTAGCCAAAAATCTACGAAGCCCCAATTGTAAGCAAACAAGTTAAAACAAGTTTGTGCGAAGAACAGTAGTTTCATTTTTATAATGCTCATCGGCGTGTCCACACGAGTTAACAAGTGCTAACAAGTGCAATGGCCGTGGAGCACGTCAACATGGCAGCACCATGTTATAATTTTTTAAATTTCCGGTTAAAATTTGAAAGAGGATGGAGATTGCGCAGGTTTTTGCCTTTACTTTGATAGAGCAATACCTTCTGAAGACAACAGTGTGAGCGAAATTGGAAATATTTGCTTTTGGAAAAAGTTATTTGAGGAAGTTGGGTCGGAGTGGTGCTGGAGACTGCTTGTTAACTAATTTTTTTCGCTGTAACCGAGAGAACGCGGCAGCTTCCATATTCATTGAAACTAGCTTCCTCTCCTGAAGCTAACCGCTCTAGCAGAAATTGAAATAATTGATTTTTAGCAAAGTTGTTTGATGAAAATTCTTTGGACCGGTGCTGAACCCTAACTTTTAGGGTAAAGTTAGGGTTCAGAGAATTCCAAAGCAATATCTCCTCTCAACATCAATTAATTCTATTTCCCTCCGGCGGTTGGCGGGATAATAGTGTCAGAAATCTATTTATAAAGTTTGAGTAGGATTCAATCAGTACCAACGATACTGTGGGTACTGCTAGGTACTTTTTCAGCTGTAACTCCTATCAAAATCAATTAAATCCAATTCTCTTTCGGATTTAAATAGAGCGCTGCCAATTGCAGCCATATACATGGTCTCAGCAAGATCTGGGCAGAACCTGTCCTTTTACAAGCGCTGAAAGTAGTACTCCTGACAGGATTTTCGCACGATAGCCCCCAACCTCCTATCAAAATCAATTAATTCCAATTTCCTTTGGCAGTTGAAGGAAGAATGGTATCTCTAAACATAACACGAAATTTGATCAGTATTGCTTCAGTAACAATAATGCTGGGGATCTTTTTAAGTGTGTTTCTTAAACAAGCCTTAATTCTGTTCTTATTTCAGACAGATTTTACAGAACCAATAGAAAAAAATTCTTCGGTTCAGTCTCTTTTCTTCACTCTTATCTGCAAAGGAGTTTATGGTTATTTGACAAGTCCCAACTACGAACTCCCCTTTGCTCACTTTATCTTTACGAAGTCCCGCTTGCCTTGAGTAAAGTTCGTGCCGAAGTCTGGTCGCATTTCCGTTCTGTGTTAAATAATATAAGGATAGCTGATTTGTATAGACCTTGAAAGCCAGCTACAAAAGCTACAAATCCGTGAGGGGAAGCTGTTACGTATGATTCACTCCTTTTTTCAAAAATGTAAGATACCGTAAGGACATTTTTATTCTGTTTCGTACATTACACACCTTTCCTCTCAATGTCGCTAACATTTGTCTGCTTCGGCCTTGATTCAGGCCTTCAGGCTTCTTATGAGTGATGTTACACAGTGAAGAGCAATATTTACTGCACTGCAGAAGAAAAGATGGACCGCAACGCACCACCGGTGCGGCAGACTATCTGGCGCTGCAGTTGTATTGCGTGACCATTTGATCTCCTACCATTTGCGTCACTAATGCTCCTACTCTAAACATCCAAAATATAAGCATTCTAGTGACAGATACAACAGGTACTCTAACGATGACGCGCAAGAGCCATGACGTCTAAACTTTCTACCGCGCTGCACCCAAGGCGCGTCGCGGCGCATCTTTGCCTTCCGCAGTGCAAACATCCTCTAGGAAAATGCCGTCTTCTAGCTACCACTTCTCCCTCTCTGCACACCCAGAAGCTCCTATTTCTCAAGCAGGATTTCGTCAAACATAGCGACGTGAAAAAAGGTGCTCTCTTTGTTCGTCATGCAGAACGTCAAGCTTTGCTCATGCGATAATCAATAAACACTGCTGATCGAAGTTGTTATTTCTGCCAAGGCTATCGTTCATTGAAGTTGAAAAGAAAAACAAAGTAAAAAGTTGTGGACATAGGCAACTCGTACAGGTAAGTAAAACCTTTCCTAAAACTCACAGTATGTTTGCTGCGTTTCTTCTCATCAGCGAAAGAGGCATTCTTAACTAATTCTTCCTCTCGAAGCCAGGCTTTGTTAGAACTACGTAACCTCATCCGAAAGGCAGCCTCCGGCTTTGACTTGACCTCATTCGATGGAACTTCCCCTTCCTAAAACGAGGACTCCAAAGTCCAGGAAAAAGCTACACAACATAAAAGCTGAGAAGTGGTAAAGTAAGGTTTGAGCAGTCCTACAAATCATCAGTACCTGAGATCTCCTCGTCATTCCCCTTGTGATCATTTTCACACCAGCAACACCAGAACAATGAACTTGCTTGGACACTAAAATAAAATTCATCACTTCAAAAAAGGTAAACGGATCACGTATCTTAAGACATCTAACGGAAACAGCCGTAGACAAGACACTGGTGAGAAGTATTATATGTTATTATCAACAAGTAGCAGAATAGGATAACAATGTTTGCAAGAAGAAAATCGAAATAAAACGCACAGAAATAAAGGGACTTAGAAATGACTTCTCAAGAGGCATACTGGTAAGAAATGACTTCTCAAGAGGCATACTGGTAACAGTTGGTTGCTCAAACAAAGAAGAAGCGAACCGACAAACAAGAACTAAAAATGCAGGAGTAACATGCTAACTATGAGGAAGAATAAAAACGATACCATAACGTACAACAATGTAACCGACATAGTATGATGCGCATAAACAATGGAGCATATAACGGAGAAGTTGACAGGAAAAGCAATACAGCGTTCTTCATTGATTCTACAACAGAAATGAAGTTCACTGCAGAAATATCCCCATGACTGCGCCGCGATTTGTGCCAAACTCAATGGAACGAAGCTTATAGTTTGTATCGGTCTTATTCTGTGCAAGGTACCGGACTGTTCGATGGCAGGATGTGCCGCAGGCCGAAGAAACTCCACACATACTATGAACAGAAGCATTACAACTTGGTGAGAAATGTAGCCATCAAAATCTTCACATATCTCACACGTAACTCTGACGCCTTGAAGTCGGAGTTGTATTTGGTTTCATAACTCACGTCCCCGTTTTCCTACAATGAAGAACGGTTGGTAGCAAGGTTAACTGGGCTGGTGAGAAGAATTACAGGGCAACCAACTTCTGGATCTTGCCTGGAGCGACTTGTCACAAATGCTATTCGCAGGTGGAGCAGCCGCTGGCTTAACAATTGATGGTTTTGTTCTGCTGCCAGTATAAAAGACTGGTATTTAGGACAAACCTGGTAGCAGAAACACGGGCACTACTCAGGTGAAAAAATTCCAGTAGATTCCGCTTATTTTACGTGTATTTGTTTCGAAAATTTATTTCCGAAACAAATACACGTAAAATAAGCGGAATCAGAAATAGCATTCCGGCAGTAGACGACGCCGGTCCTGGCGCGCGTGGCGCGGTTGCGCTGTGTCCTTCTCGAGGCCGCAGATAGGCCACCGCCATTGCCGTCCACTGTATATAGCTTTTTCAGATAAGATTGATCATAAGAATATTTTGAGAATTGAGAATGCTTAATGAAAAGATAAAACATGGAAATGACTGCAAATTAATGTAGAAATCGTCTCAAGGAGCCATCACCATTAAACATCCAAAAAAAACTCACAAAATAATATGTTTATTCTGAACATTAAAAAAGAACAGCAACACACACGCCCAAGCGCATATCGAGATGGATGACCGTCATGAAATACAAAGCATGGGGATAGAAGGGGGAATAAAGGTGAGCTGATAGGTAGGACAGATGAGGCTAGTGCTCGTAGTCGCCGCTACCTTCCATGGCCTCGCGCGTCTCAGCAGATTTCACAGACTTTTGCTCCTAAAGAACCACCGTATGAAGACCGCAAACGAAACACAAGTTCAATCAAGACAAAGAAGATGAAGTAAATGAGTTTTTGCGACAAACCTGAGATTCAGCAACTTCTTTTTCAGAGTCCTCAGTTTTCACGACTGCATCGGCTCGCTGTGGTTCCGAGTGCTGGACGATGGCCCTTTCCTCCTAGTAGTAAAGAAATTTGCTCGCTAAGTTACATGATTTTGTTAAAGAACCGGCGTTTATCTACACGATTACTGTGTTTTTTTAAGATCTATTTCTTATATTTTCCATTATAATGCGATCAAACAACACATAAAACAACTAAAGAAGCATCATGTTACGAAGCTCATGGACAGGAAAGTATTGAGTTACTCGATTATTCTTCAATCGAGAACAAGACAATAGGCTACGGCATCCCGCCTTCAAAACCAGGGCGTCGTCTGTGATTTTTGTCTTTTCCCTGGTTTCAGTGCACAAACCAGATTCATATCCAGCATTAATTGCCTCGCTAATTCATTCCTCAAACAGTTGTAATTAGAGTACAACGGTGTTTTGGTTCTCGACTATGGAGAAGATGTCTCCTTTTTTCAGAAAAGACTATCCAAAGCCTTCTAATTCCGATTTGCATCCTGAACAAGCATACTTCGCAATATTCGTTTGCCTGCCCCAAAACCACCAAAAGGCGGGGAATGAGTAGCGAGAAAAGGGAGGGGGGGGGGGGAGGCAATCGTGCTGATCACGAATATCACATCTGCTTTGCAAAGTAACCCCGTTTTCCACGGTTATTGTAGAACTACCACAAGAAATTGGGACAAAATGTCAATTTCAGCGAGAAAAAAACGCACATCCATACGGGGTAATGTTCATTGTCGTGAAACGCACATGAATCCTACGTAACATTTTAGAAGACCATCCAAGATGCCGTACTTAACAATATCCGATGGTCACCCTAACCTCGCGAAAATGATGTTTTGGTACAGAGTGGTGCAACATTCATGGCGGGCAAATTTTTAGCGGGAATTTCTCGGAGTGGTTTTAGAGTGAAGCAAGCGAAACGGCACATTTGACTTCATGCAATACACCGAAGAAATTACTCTCAATTCATTCTGGTCGGATGGTGGTCGAGTGCTTTAGCACCGACTTTCTTGAGATGACTTTTCTCCGTTTCATCGCCTTCGAAGCCTTCTCAAACTTTGGACCGCCTTCACAACTGTCATGGCCACAAGGGAACCCGTATTTCCGCCCTGCGTTAGATAACATAGGAATAGCTTTGTGCAGACCTTGTAAACCAGCTAAAAAACTTAAAATTATGTACGGGGTAGCCGTCACGTATGAATCGCTTCTTTTTTAATCTGCTTTAGCAAGAATGTAAGACATTGTAAGATCATTTTCATCCTGTTTCGTAAAAGCATTACACACCTTCCCTCTCAGTGTCGCTCACATTCGTCTACTTTGGCCTTGACTCAGGTCTTCAGCCCCCTCATGAGTGAGGCTCTGCAGCGAACAGCAATCGATATTGCACTGCAGAAGAAGATGGACCGCAACGCATCACTAATGCGATGCGGCGCAGTATCTGGCACTGCGGTTATATAGCATTACAGTAAAACAGCAACTGTTTTTGTGACTAATATTCCTACTCTAAACGTCCATAACATATGAATTCTAATGACGAAATCAATAGATACTCTTCCGTTGACGCACGAGAGCCAGACGTCCAAATGTTCTACCGCGCCGCGTCAAAGACGCGTCGCGGCGCATCTTCGTCTTCTGCAGTCCAACAGCAATTACCCCTCACTGTGGATGGTTCCTCTATCGATAATTATTACAAATGCTGGCTGAGAGCCGCTTTCCTGTTTTGTTCTGGTCGTTCGAAGAAAGCGATCCATACTTAAAAGCCACCTTGTTCGATATCACTCCGACAACATTTTTCTGCTCTTTCTTATCTATCCCGGTCCTGTTCGAAGATCGCAATTCCATCGTGAGAGGCGGGATGAGTTTAGGCATCTTATTTGGTTTGACATTTTCTGCCACCACGCCCGAGCATGTTTGCTTCACCACCTAAAATGGTCGTTCTGAAACCAAGAGTAAATGAGTAGTAAAACTACTAGCTCATGAAGTACTACCGTAGAATTCAGGGCAACTTTAAGGTTGTCCTTTAACGAACCTGAGCGCTTTGAGAAGATCTCCTAGTAGGCGTCATTGGACAGGAAGGAATTCGCTGAAGCATGACTATATTAATAAGGTTAAACACTTTCATTGATGGCAAACCTTAACGGAACGATCACGGATACGGATTCAAACAGAAACAGGGAAAAGGGATTCGGCGGGGGCACTCATCGGTTATGCTCGATGGGTCAGGATTTGGCCTATGGCTTATTTCACAGCGGTCGTTCACCACCAATCAATTCCGCATTACTTCTATGACAGCACCCATTCCACGAAAAGTGTGGGATAAGGTATGAGGACGTGTAATCCTTGGTTCTCATCAGTTCCATTGATTTACTTCAAGGCGACGGTGTCACTGTGAAGTATGCTAAGGGCCCAAAGTGCTTAGGATAACTCCTACGACCACATACAGTGTGGTGCCCAACTCCGTTTTCGCCCAGAGATACTAAACGGTTCATAGCAACTGCATGGTAGACATTTCAACACAAGGAAGCTTCATAGAAGGTGACAAAATAAACAAACTCGCACTAGCTCAAATTCTTTACAAAATAAGCACAGACAATCAAGGCTTCTAGGAAAACAAAAACCGGTCAGAGAAAAACATTAATGGTAGTAGTATATGGAATATCCTCGTGCACGAAGAATGTATGCTTCGAGACCGTTATTCACCTCCCAATTTCAACTATCGACATTTTGTGCCCAATTCAGGTGTTATGTGCTATCCCGCAAATGACCACCGAGTGCAGCCGGCTGTTCCAATTGAATTTCAAGAATGCTATATGGAGAAGAGACAAGTGAGAGACGTAGAGAGAGAAGAGGGAGGAAGAGGAGGAAAGAAACAAATCAAACAATATTCACAAGAGCTTCTTATGCAGACGCCACTCAGCGACGGATGAACTACTGCCAGCCCGCCGCAGAAAAGCCCACGACGGTCACGCCCTTCTTTACTCAGCCAATCACCGCGTGCCACGTCGCTCACCGTACGCGCGCCGTCAAAACAAGTCGACGGCGCTTGTGAGATGCCAAGTAATGGAATTCCTAAGCCGTTCTACTGTTGTCAATTCGCCGGTTGCTCTTTATTGGTATGACAATCACTGGTACATTTTGTAAATGAAAGCAAATAAAGCATATGGTTGGTGCAACAATGTCCAGTCGTCAACCGAGCTACAGTTCTGGTCCTCTGGTCAAGTTGGTGTTCAGTCGAGTGCGAGCTCACCGCAGTTTCGAATAGGATGACGATTGACGCGAGCGCAGGAGCGAGTGGAGGATTCGAGAAGGAACAATGAAGAGCGAAGAAGGAAGGACTACCAGCACACCCCTAGACAGTCCCAGAGCCACTAAATATATATCTGACACAGGACAAAAATCCTTACTGTCATATAATCATAATCCTTACCATCGGAATAAACCACTATCTTGACAGATTCAATAAACTCTGGCATGTATTTATCGCATCGTATAGATTTCAAATGGATAAGATTGCAAATTGCAACACGCTCGAATTCTCAGCCAGACGTCATTACTTAGTTCAGGAACTTTGAGAACAATCGTAGGAAGACCATCGACATCCTGAGGCTCTTCCTTGGCGACAGCCAGTGGCTGCGCACTAGTGCTCTGTTCTGTGCTTTGTCCATAGAAGGAAGGGCGAACACCAGAAGGTTCTACCAAGATCCCATTGATTGTGAAATCAGTTGTTCAGCTAAAAGCATGGCTGCAATAACTACAGGGAACTCCAAACGGCTGTGTGCAAGGGGCGGGACCGTGGCGCGGCTCTCTTGGGCAGAGATGTGGAGGGTCTGAATGTGGCTGTGGTTGTCTGCCTCTCTTAGCAGCAGACAACCCGGGTGCCACACCGCGCCGCGGTCCCGCACCTTGCAAACGGCCGCTTGGAAGTTAACGAAACGACCACAGATTCACACAAATAGCAGAAAAAGGAGTTGGTGAAGAGAGAAAAAAAGGGGGGGGTACGGAAGTCACTCTCTTTTTCAGGCTTTGGCGTAGGTTTCCAGGGTAAAGCCTACGACCACTTACAGGGCGGTTCCCGAATCTCTCTTCGCCCAGAGATATCTAACGGTACACAAAAACCTCATAACGGACACCAGCTAAAATCTTCAATACATGGAAGCTTCATTACGATTGAGAAAACCAAAATTTTCTCGACAACCAACATCGTTAACATACTGCAAGCCACACCAACATTAGATTTCTCCATATTACTATTACATTTCAACAGCAAAGCTATTAGTATTATGGAGCAATATGTCCGCAACAAATACAGAAGAAATGGAAAAAGAGAAGGATTCAAAGAAAAGCATACTACATAGTAGCTTATAGCATATGTAAAGCGTGTTTCACGGAATGGAAAGAACACTGCATACAATGACAGAGTTGAGAGTAAAAAAAAAAAAACTGCGGCGTTCGTTGATACGCCGGTGAGAAGGGTACACTTCAGTGCCCTCAGCCAGCATGAAATCACAGGTAGGTTCCGCCATCCACGATACCCATAACAATCCAGTAGACGTCCTTTTTCCAGGCTAGGTTGCACTGTATCGGATCCGGAGATTTGTAGCTGGAGACGTGCCTGGATCAGAGGTGCTACGTATGCAAAATGGAACAGAAAATACGAAATCTTCACGAACCTGGCTCGTATTACGACGAATTTGTATTTTGGCTGGAATGTGGCTAAACAGTTGACGGCTTTTTCGCCTGCAATTATAAAAGGATGGTAACTCGGGCAACTGGTCTGGTAACAGAAACGCAGACACTATGGCGACATGAAAGATATCGCGAACAAAATCTTCATAAACCTCGCTCGCACCCCTAACGCATTGCAATCGGAGTGGTAATTGGTCTGACAGCGCACGTTTCTTTCTTCCTACAAGCAAGGAGTGTTGGTAATTAGACTAATGAGGTGGTAAGGAACTAAGTTACAAGACAACCATCCTTTGGATATTGCATGGAGCGTCGGTATGATCGTCAGTTTCTATCGGTACCGAACGGAAGAAGCGATTGCACTTCTTGAAAGCATCAGGCCAACATTTCTGCCTCAGTCCGAGTGTGCAGAGTGGCCCAAAATTATGGTAACAACAAACGTTTCGCCCTCAAACGCATTCGTTTTGCTTTGTAGCCAGGCACAGTTGAAAAGTTTTTCCGGCGTCTATACTCAGGTCATTTTAGGTCCAGGACTGAGACAAGAATAAATTTCAGCACCTCTAGTCCTGATCTACACATGGTTAAAGTTAGGATTTTCGTACAAGCACCTCAAAAATTAGAGGAAGCGTCAGACCTTAACCACCTTACACGACTTCACTTAATTTCACTGAGCCTGTCTGTAACTTGATCAAGAATTTTTCAAGATGAAGTGTTGACCTTTTTTAAGCGTGAGACAATGAACATAACTGTCATAACAACCCTATGCTGCGTGCCTTCTTGCTGGTTACCGTAATTTTGGGCCACCCTGCAGTGCCACCGAGACAATTGCCAGCCCTAGTTTCAAATGGTTATTCCTAAAGGACTACCACCTTTCACTGCAGCTTCGAGGAACCCTTTAGTGGTACTGTCATTTTTGAGTCTGGAAGAAATATTGGTTGCAGCAGTCTAAAAAAGATTTCATAAGTATGGTAAAGTTAGATAACAAAATTTTAGAACATTTAGGGAAAAATGAAACAAAAGGGAATTATCGTGACCATTAGTTTAACTATGAAGCACATGTAGCATTTTGCCATTTGTTTGGATAAGCCTTGTTGGTTAGAAAATATTCTGGGAACTGAGAAGGCTCGATGAAAGTACGGAAAATTGCTATAGGAAGCATCTCACGGAACCATCACCATTTAAACCTAGAAGAAAACTCCTCACAAAACAACATATTTAATTTGAAACAACAACGTACAACAATAACGACAAGTCGCGCCGAGAGCTTTTCATCGCACAGTGGATGTCAGAGATTAAGGAAAGCAAAAGCACCCGTCACGCCGAGAAGGTTCACTCAGTAGTAGTTGTAATATCATACGTGAATAGTAAAATACAAAACAGTGTGAGACTCGCACAAGATTTGAACCGGACAAAATCATATGTATTAATCACAAAAAGATGGCCTAATCAAGGAAAAACCATCTTTCGAGCCAATGAAAACACGAAGAGAACACATGAGGCGATGGCGGGCGGCTAGCGATGGACTGTTAGGACCCACAGATGAGATCACTGCTGCTGATCGGCAGATGCGCTGATGGGCGCATGTGCTTCATCCTGGTTGGTGCCTTCTGGATTCTGAAGAACTACCGACTCAAAACCCGAATGAAACGCAAGCTCAATAAACACGTAGAAGATGAAGCAAATGTGTTTTTGCTACAAACCTCGGACTCAGCAGCTTCGTTTGGAGAATTTTCATTGGCAGGTGCCCCCTCGTCAGCCGATTCCTTGGCGATCGGTTTCTCTTCCTATCAGTAAAGAATTTTGCTAGCAAAGTTACTTAGTTTTGTAAAAAAAAAGCCACGTTTTGACCACTGTAATTCTTAGATCTATTCACTAAATTTTTATTATACTGCAATGACTGGAAGACTGGAACAGCGGGATGACCCAGCGAACTTCAAACAATACAACAAAGAACTTATTCCTATTATGGGGAGACAGTGCCATAGTGCCACTGATCTTTTTCATAAACGTTGCCTCTCGAGTCAGCCAGGAAAGCAGTATGTTCATGTACTAAACTGAAGGCATTTACTGACCTGGCTTTGCTGTTCCATCGGTGGGGTTATGTCAAGATTTGGAGCCTTTTTTGACAGGAGCCTCTTACGTTTTTGTAGCCTTGTTTCCACAGATGAAGTGGAGAATGCCGGCTCATTCTAAAGCGAAGAATAAAGAAAAGAAGGTTAACTTCCCAGTGAACAAAATGGAATACCTTCTGTCTCTTCCTACCCAATGCCATATTCCGATATCGACAGATTGAAGAGTTGAATGAAACGCTAGGGTATGAACTAATTTCGCCGCTATAGACACACAAAATTCGGCACGGATCACTCTCACGGAGCAAGCCTCTTTACATACTCTGGTTGACAACCAATTTCAAGCATATCTTATACTAGACCATTATTAGATTTCTTTATATTACTATAACATTTCAACAGTGAAACTATTGAAATTACGAAGCAACACATCCACAACAAACCCTGAAATAAGTGGGCAAAGAGCAAAAGCGCTTGAAGAAAGCCTAATTCATAGTAGCTAAAACGGTGTGTGAAGTCACCGCGGAGTAAAGTATCACAAAAATATCAGGAAATTATCACTTTGAAAAATGCGATACATGGTGAGGGTGAGAAAAAAAACTATTACAACACATAATGGAAGCAACATTGCATCAATGACAATTTTTAGAGTGAAAAAAAAAAAACTACAACACTATCCATTAATATGCCGGTGAGAAGGGTACTGTTCATAGCGGAGGTGTCCTCACTCTGGACCATCTTGGATGGCAGGTAGATTTCGTCGTCCCCGTCCACAGCGAAAGGAAGCAAGTAGGCGCCTGGTTTATCCTCTTTCCAGCCTAGGCTCCACAGTATTCGACAGGGAGATTTGTGTCTGAAGATGTACGATGTACATGGATCAGGCGTGCTACGACTGGGAACATGAAGACAGTCACGTCATAGCAGGAAAATAGAGAAACTTCTCATACCTGGCTCGTTCGAAACTGTTTTTGCACCTGAGTAGGGGAATAGCTCTAGTTGGTTGTCGTCTTCCTGCAAGCATTAAAAGTTGGTATCTAGGTTATTTGAGCTAGAATGTTACCAACTCACAGAACAACCATCTTGTGAATCGTGTCCTGGGCGCCGTCCGGAGCGCCATTAGGGGTGGAGCAAGCCAGCTGCGAGGTCACCCACCGTATTTGTATCGTTCGGCGTCCAATCACGCTGCATACCGTATGCCCGACAAAATTGCGGGCAACGGTATGCGGCGAAAACTACTACCGGACTTGTCGGATTCATCCGAGGGATTTCCTCCCGAATACATACTCACATAGAGTCTTGTCACGGGCGGTGACAAGGAGACTGTTGGCAGTGAACGCTGCTAAACATCCAGAGAACAATCGCAAAAACCAATTCGGAATCGTTTTGGAAGAATCTCATGGAAGCTCCTCCTTGGTCACAAACACTAGGAAGAAACAACTTCAATAATTTTAATGTACAGGAAACGATTACATGGATTTTTCATTAAAATACAGAGAAACGGTAGGGTCACATAGGCAAACAGGAAAGATGGGGAAGGAATATTTTCACAGGAAATTTCAACGGAGTACATTCAACAATAAACTAGTAATCACCATTACTCTACTACAATTCAATCGCACACGCACACCTAGCCGCTGATGATGACCAAACATTCCAGAACTTAGCCATAATTTAGACTGTTTAACTAATTTACAAGCACAAGAAACTCATTGAAATAACCAGTAACCCAACAAACAACTCCAAGCGGAGCTCAGATTGAGATAGAATTCTCAGATTAAAGTTCAAAAACAAGGGATCGATCATTTAACATGGAACTTGAACCGACACATTACCTTTCATGCGAATGGCGAACGACATTTAGGAAACATTGGTCCACAAACAACTGCATTCATGAACAATCCGCCAATATGGAAGCGATAATGAAGCCACACGACTTCCCGCAGTGGAATCGTACTTAGCGAAGAGAAAGAATCAAGGAAGACAACGATTCAGAATCGAGAAGAGTTATACAGCGCATACGATAACAATTAGAATTGCCACGATGAGCAGATAATGCAAGTTATCATGCACGAAAGTTGCTGTAGAGAGAAGATGACTTGAGGTGGTAGAAATAGTTTCTCCACTGAAACAGCGAAAGAAAAAAAAAGCGGTGAAGACAATTTCTAACGGCGTGCTGCTTCCGGTGGTCGCGATTGTGGTTTGTGGCCATTCGGTATGTTACGGGGCTAAATAGATAAAAACTCAGATACGCCAGGAACTGAAATTCAGCTCGACAACAGCATTACATCTATGTGGGTGTTGCAGACATAATTTTCCTCCATACAACCTTATTAGCCATACTTGGAGCCCTACGTTTATGGCACACCTCTCCACAGAGTATGCTCTCTGTTGGACCTTTTCTCCCATAAACAACGTGATGTTCAAACATAAGGACTTATAGGGTTAGGTTATATCTCATCGATCGATAGAGAATGTTACAAGATGAAACTTTCTAAATACAGAAAGCGTGGCCAGCCCTACCATATGATCGGGCACCATGCAGCTTCATCATTTCACCCCGACCGAAGCCCTAGAGAGCCATCCTATAACGCTTCTGCGCATGCTCCGGGCCCGACCACTCATCTGTTTTCGAAAATCCCATCACTTCTCTTTCATATAGCTGATCCCTATCATTTTGTTCACCAAATCAAACACAAAGATATAAGCCATTTACAATGGATGTGCTACACTAACTCACAATCATTACATCCTATTAGAACGAAAACGGCTGATTTCCGCAACCCTTGACCTCACTCTTCATTATTCGTTATCTCTAGCAAAAAAAAAAGGTTGTCTGTGCATCAGTGATGAGCGGATATGAGGTTTTCCACGACCCGGATAACGGTGCAGATGACGGATAGGCCAAAATTAACCGGATAATGGAGACCGGATAACGGCTAAGTGATCCAGATGATACAAGCTTCTACATTGATGCAAAACCAGTGCCGGATTTTCGAACCTCTAGTTTTGGAATAATATTTTGAAGTGGGGAGTGACGTTTCCACAGCTGTCGCGAAGCGATCGCTTCTGTTCAAATGAGGCCCGCTGCACCGTACTCATGATCGTGCCGAAGGCGGTTGTGATCTTCATTTGACCACATCCGCCTTATCGGCTATCGATAGATTGGGCCTCTGGGCGGCTTAATTTTCTCTACGACCGTCCCCGCCTGGTGCGGCTTTTCTTAATTCCTTCGTCAACCTCATCTTTATTTTTTTAAATTACGTCAGCTAATCCTCATCTCTACTAAATTATAGGCCTATGCGTGGCCGCTTTTGTATTACATGTTTTTCAGCGATGTAATATATAAATATAAATATAAATAAATAAATAAATATATATATATGTTCTAACTTAAACACATATCAACTTGATCGTCGATTATCCATTTTCGTCTTCTAATCCATTTGTCACTCATTCACAGCACCGTTGTTAGCGTTAGATTTGATAAATCAATATTAGCCTCGTGTTAACTCTTTCTAATCAATGGTTCCTCCAAAGGTGTATTTTCTCAAGATTAGCTCCCTTTCCCACTACATGTGTTAAGTACGCGTAGCATGGCTAACCCATCAGGCCCACTGACCACCGATTCGCGACATGGTGCATCGGCCGGGGGGGGGGGGGGGAATAAGCCGCCCAGTGGCCCAATCTATCGATAGCCGAAAAGGCGGACCCGGTCAAATGAAGATCACCTCGACGCGATCATGAGTACGGTGCAGCGGGCCCCCTTTGAACAGGAGCGATCGCTTCGCGACAACCGCACTCTTGGTATATGTTCGAGAGCAAATTTCCTTCTCTTTCTGCCCTTTCATTCTCATCCAGACCAATCCACTTTTTCTGGCTTCTTCGAAGGTGAACCGAAACGTAGTCGTTTACAAAAATTCGTATCAAACTGAATCATGGGTTTGAAATCGGTGACAACGTTGCAGATAGGTAGGGGGATGTTACCAGCGTATGCGCGAGGGAATGTCAAACGAAGTCTTAGCCCGATATTGGTCCAAGTGAGTGAATTCTGGACATATGTATCTCAGAGTTATGGACTCAAATTTGATAACGTCAACACCCTTCTTGAGGGTATTGGCGGAAGCTATCACCAGAAGATCTGTTCAAGATCTCTAAGGTGACCACAAGGTTCAGGGAAGGGTTTTAGGGAACCACAAGCTTGGGCAAGTTGGTTCCCTAAAAAACAGTTTCCAGTGACATCTGGATATTTGTTAGTATGACTGGCACACTAGTTGCTTGAGATGACACGAGTCCGTGCCTTTTCAGTAGAAAAGTAAGGCATCCGATAGGTGATCTCGCTGCGGAAGCACCAATTTCAACGGTGCGAATAACAGATCCGGCGCCAAAAGTCCGGACAACGGTGCGAATAACGGATGCGCCGAAACCAATGGATAACGGTAAAATGGACAACCGGATACGGACAATCCGCTCATTATACTGTGCATGTTTTAGAGATGGCTGGAGATGGGGTCAGAGATCTCGAGCGTTGCGGAAATCGGACAGATTCATCCTAATCAACCATAAAACAGTTACTCCTTGCTGCTCCAATCGAACACAAATATTGTAACGCATAGGTGCCCCGCATCGGTTCTGTGAACATACTAGAGAGGCAATGCTGAGAAGTAGGAAAGCAAAACTGTATTCCCTTCCTGATTGAGGAATTCTGGTTATATTAGATGGTCAGTTTTGTTGAGATTGTCCCCTCTATGATGATTCATGTCTGCATCCTCTTATGGTGGAACCCTGCTTAGCATCGTTAAGAGAATTTTGACAAGGGTCGTCATAAAATACCTCCCTCAATTCTATTGAATAGATTTCGCATTTGCTATTATTTCTGATATACTTACTTTTGTAATCAAATCCGGTTAACAACTTCATCTTCAGTACTGCGGCCGTTCAGGCTCCCAAAGACGGCATAGACCTCCTTTCTTTCCCACGTCCATCCCCCCCCCCCCACCCCCACCTTCCCCTTTCGCCCACTTTCTACGTCCAGCATTGACGAACCCGACCAACTTCTGGGCCCCTTGCGGTTATGTCATTAGCATTTCTGGAGAGTGGTGGCAAGCTGGATATAATAGTTGAAGAAGTATATGTATAGAATACATACGTATACGGTGTCGCCGCGCTCCTGTGGAGTAGTTGAATGCCGGCTACGGTTTCCTTTATACTTTCCACAATTACTTGGCGTAGAATATTTATTCTGGAAATTGAGTGGATAATACATAGCTGTCGGAATCGTCATAATTAAGGCCCCATGTCTAAGAACTAACACTAGAGGTCTAGTTTCAAAACAGCCCTGAATCTATGAGGTTTCTCAGCAACAATGAATGCAGGAACATACGAAGATTAAAGAATTGTCAGCGACAAACGAAGTTATTTCGCACCTCTTTTAGAGGATTCCTGTTAGAGGGAGGATTGTTTTTCGACGCCGTCCCCGCTCTCCGAGATGTATCAAAGCAAGAAATTTGGAGGGAAATTCATTCCTATCTATAGAAACCTAACCCATTCCTATCGGGTAAACAATATACTTGATTGAAGAATTGGAATGATTCGGTCAGATACTTTCAGTAAGCCAATGTTTCAATAGTGTAATCTTCAAAAGTCTTGGCTTATATAAATTTCAGGGCAAAGATGATCGCTGGAAACATGCCGGAACCGTCAACCCAATACTAGTATCTACTCAGCTTAGAAACTAGAAGAACTTACCTTGTTGTATAGACCAAAGTTCTCGACCACATGTTCTTCGACCCCGAGAAACCTCACTAAACAAATGTGAAGTCAACAGAAATCGAAACAATATGAAGAAAAACTAGCCTCTTTTGTTCGGAGAAAGCGCAGCATCGAAGCCAGGCCCCAAGCGAGGCGCTCCCATTGCAGTAGTTGAATTCGGAGGCCCCATGCGCTGCTCAGGTAAAGGAAAACCGACGGGACCATCTTGTACCATGACTGCATTAGGTCCGTGGTTTTGAGGGAAGCTAGAATGGATGATCTTTACGCGAGAACTGAAAACACCCAAAACACAAGTCATACCTGATGGGACCATGATTTGGGTCGAAGGGTGGGAAGAACGGCATGACGTGAGGAGGGGGAGGAAAAGGCAACGGGACATGAGGAGGATGAGGATAAGGCGGCTGGACATAAGGAGGATGAGGATAAGGCGGCGGTATAAAAGGAGGAAGAGGAAAAGGTGGTGTGTTTTGCGGATAGGGATTTCCATCTAAACCATAATAGGAACATGTGCGAATACGAAAGAAACTAGAAGTATGAAACTCACACTGCTGAGCTTCTTCAAAGCGATTCATGTAACGCCGTTCCCACATATTTGGTGGAGGAGGAAAGTTTGCTCCCTAAAACTACTTTTTAGGATTCACACGGTTTCCGCCTTGAACATAGCGTTTCATCTCAGAATCAGTCTCGGGATATTTATAGTAGAAGAACGTTCAGGAGACGCTGAACAGAATGGTATCTAGAGTAGTGAGGGAAAAGACTGCAACTTCTAACTTTTCGTCGGTAACTTCTCTAAAAGAAGAGCATAAAGGTTGGAATCTTAACCGAGTTAACGGTACGCATGTGAAATAAAAGCAAATTAAAACCTTCACACGTGATCAACAACTTTTTTAAAGGAAAAATTTCATTCACACTGCAGCGAATTCAACATATAAGGGGGACTTCAAACGGCCAGGTGACTACGGACCAGTGCCGCGCTACGGCGTGACACTCTGTCGGCGTACTCCTCGACCAATAATGCTTTGATGACGACCCCTGACGCTCTCTGCCCAATGCCGCGCGAGCTGCGCCACGGCACTGGTCCGTATTCACCTGGGCGTTTGAAGTCTTCTGTATTTGCTAGAAAGTGTGCTTAAATGAGTTCGAAATCCAGTTCGCCTTGAACTTAAAGGAGTTAGAAATCCACTATTACGGAGTCTCACAAAATGTGGTAAATCGATGGGATTTCGACATGAATTGGACTGCTCGAGGCCCCTAGCACCTCTCTGTGGCAGATGTCTCAGCGAGCGTCCCAAATTCTTCACAAAAAAGTGCCCAAAAACGGGTTTCATGCATTTGTGCAAGAGACCATGCACAGTCTTTGTCGAAAAGATAGATGTGCGGTTCCATAGCGTTGCGGCCACAGAATCATGGCGGGATCTACTCCACCCTCCCACTTGGAGCATGCCCTCTCCACATTCATCGTTCAGGTCTCACCACGTTTTTGCAGGCACGAAATCCGTCTATCTTTCCTAGAGGGAGTGTATACTAAAGTGATCAGCGTCTACTGAAGCCACTTCTCATATAAAAATCGCAAAAAACACTTCCGAGGTGAGGCATCGCCTCTTTAGATGTTGCGGCATTTGGAGCCCTACACCGTTTCTCGACGCAAGACACCTGTGTGAAAAACGCAAAAGTGGGCGGAGTTGGAGCGCCTATTCCGACGTTACCTCCTCGTGTTGCCCCGTTTGGCCTACTGTGATCTTGCTATGGGGATGGCACTATTAAAGCAGGTCATCCTTTACTGCAAACGATGACTATAAAAATAACACAAATAGAATTCGCCGTGCACGATGGACTCTCTGCGCCAGCGAGCCGTTTGCAATTTCCCGTCCGCGCCGCATCGGCACGCGACCGCCACTCACGCATTTTGTCTGGCCAGATGTTACACTGGGCCACAGTTTCAACCGGGTCTCAGTTGGCCCGCAAGGTTCTTCTAGTCTCCGCCGCAGTGGAGACAAGACTGAGCTTTCACAGCCGTCTGCCGGCTCATATACACCTCGGTTTCCACGTGGTAACGGAGGAAAAAAAAACAGGGTGCGGATATATCTGTCTATGTTCTGCCCCATGCGCGCTTACAGACAGCAACTTTTGCTCCTCCATCCGCACTTTCAGCAAGTATTCTTGCTACATCCGCGACTATCTGCTAGAAGCCTGCATCGGCTAAAAGTGGGCGGGTTCACCGGCGCTCCAATCGCCCGAATTTCTGAGTTTAAAGACAGGAATCGCACCATCTCGATCTACATTAGTGGAAAAGAAGGATCATTTCGAGCCCGAAAAAATTAAAACTATTGCCGAGTTGCTCAAAGCGTTTAGTTAAAACGTCTTGACTTGCTTCCAATGATACGTTTTCTCTTTCTTCTCACCTTAAGCCAGTCTTTACTCAAATCATCTGGAGACCTTTTCTTTTCGACAAAGATCTTGAGTCGAAATGTTTTCATTTCATACTCAATCGAAACTTTCACTTTTTGTTGTAATGGCCTCTTAGAAAAATATCTCCACTGAGTTCAACGATTTCTCTTAAAGTTAACCCATATAATGATTGTTCAGCTATGATTTCACGTGTTATATGTAGTCAGTGTACCACCTCAGAACCGGTTCCTACAAAGACAATCTTCAGGAAAAGTTAATGATAACGGGATGCACACATGATTTGTTACAAAACACAAAAGAACTCGCTTCGGGCCCTTTTCCCACAGAGACGCCCACTAGAAAGAGTTGCAAGATGCCAAACCACCAGCTGCACAGCTCTGTGGCAGATGTCTCAATAGGCACCTTGAATTCTCCACAAAAGAGGAGTGTCAAAAAGTTCGTCTGTACTTTTGTAAGGAATCGCGTATACCATTACGATCAGCATCTCCTGACAATGAGATGAGTTTTCTTGTTGACTAGCGTAAATAAGTATAGAGCACATACGTATCCATTAAAGTCTCCGCGATTCTGTGAGGAACCTGCATGCCGATGGCGGTGTCCTTCATTTCTACTGCGATGACCACGAGAAGGAGGCGTGTCCTGAAAATTATATAAATAATGCAAATCTGTCGCAACCTAGGTAGCGGAAAGAGAAGAAAAACTGTTTTCATTCGTAGACAGCAGTTGTACGCGCCGGTGCGGGACAAAATTGGCATGACATTAGTAATCTACATATTAAGCGATGCTCTCAAGCAAAACTTAAGCTTTTTTATCCACGATTTTCACGCAAAACAAATGGAACAGAGCCGCGCACTTCATACATTGCAATTTAAAACTTCTTTCCAAGGAAAAAAAATGCCACCTGTCTTGCCTATGCTTTTCATCTCGAATAATCTGAGTAAACACGATGCTTGTTTGCTGAACTGAAGATACTCACGGTGACTGCCACTTGCGGCTGTACTGGCGGTGGCACATCATGCTGAATGGGTGCCGAGGGTGCGCCGTTTCCTCCAGGTGTCGATGGCCCACTTTCACCTGCACGCATCCTAGAGGAAGGTCTCCCGCCAGTACGTCCCTTCTAAAACGAACAACAAGAACCTCAAGCTTAGCTTTTCAGTGCATAGGTTGAAGTACCTTAGATCCTCTTCTGCGCGCCATTCTTCAGCAGCTGGAAGTGGTACACTGAATGATGTGAGGACATGTGAAGGAATGTTTCCGCCGTGGAAGCATGAAAAACAGTACGAATTCCTTTAAGAAGCATCTCACGGAGTGAGCCTCATTATAGACACTGAGTCTTCAACAAAAAACATCATCCGCATCCTTTACACAGCATCTTTATCATATCACTTCATATTACAGGAAATTCTAACCGAGAAGATATTAATTACACAAAGCAACATGTGCGCAACGAACTCGTAACTAAACAAAGGGTGCGACGAATTTCAACGCTATGGACAAATAAATTTCGGATACAGGAAGCGTCAATCACGATTGCACCTCTCCATGGCCTGATGCGCCGCACCACCTACGCGGCGCGGGCGAGGCAACGCCCAACATTCACAGAAACCTCTTAAAACCTCAAAAACATCTCGTTGACAAGCTCTTGGTGAACAAGCTTTTAATCGCACCTAAAACTTGTTCACTCTAAAGCTCGTCGACAAGTTGTTTTCGCCTCTTCTCGTCGACAAGTTGTCAGTCTGAAACCCTGTCGACAACTTGTTTTCGCATTTTTTCACTTATAACGTCTCAGCCATACAAAAGTGCCGATAATTCGCTCCCGTTTTCCCTTGATGGCGCTTGTCAATGCTTGTAGAAAACATTAGTTGACTGTTGACATTTCCTTTCAGATTGTTACCACAGTACACCATTGCCCTGGTGTCTTTAATAGGTTGCATCCTAAATTACGTGAGTGAGGGAGCTTGACTGGGTCTTGTCGACAAATAAACTGAGGAATTGTTGACAACTTGTCGCCAAGTTGTAGGTCCAAAAGCTTACCGACAACTTGTTGTGGCTCTTCCTTGTCAATAAGTTCGGGAAAAAAGGTTGCTGACACTTGTTTTTGGTTGGCATGATGAGTCAAACTTGTTGACAACGATTTGCTAGCTAAAACGTGGACTGAAAGTTGTTCTGGGGCAAAGGTGGGCCGACAACTTGTTCCTGAGGTACTTGTTCCAGCTGTCGCACCGCGTAGGTGGTGCGGCGCTCCAGGCCGCGGAGAACTGCGATCGCAGTTGACGTTCTCTATACCTGCAGAATTTTTTCCTTTCGAGTTTTCCATGAAAGATGTCAACAGAGATGAAAAGGATAAGAAACAAGAACGGAAAAGTGTGTGAATTGTACGTGAAGTGTGAGGAGAGAACCCTATTACAACACGGAATGGAAACAATACTGCACACAGTGGCAAAGTTGAGAGTGAAAAAAAACAACAGTGATATTGATTGATATACCGGTGAGAAGGATACAGCTTAGAGCCAAAATGCCCTCAATCTGGCCTATGTAGGGTCAAAGGAAGATGGCGTCACCCACAGTGAAAGAAAGCCGGTGAGCGCCTAGTTTGTCCTTTAACCAGGCAGGATACCACTGTATTCGACAGGGTGATTTGTGGCTGAATATGTACATAGATCAGACGTGTTACGAATAGTGATACGAATAACATAATAGCAGGAAAATAGAAAAAAAAACTTCACATACGTGGCTCGAACTACATTGTATTTGTAGCTGAGCTGGAAAACGGCTCTACCGTTGGTTTTCGCCTTCCTGCAAGCACTAAAGATCGGTATCTAGGTTAATTGAGCTGGAAATTAAGTAACCTACGGGCGAACCAGCTTGCGAGCCTTGTCCTGAGCACCGTCTGCAACGCTAGTCGGGGGTGGAGCAAGCCTGGGTACCCCCCTCCCCCTCCCCGTGTTTGCGGTTGTGCGTCATCCAATCACGCCGCATACCGTATGCCTGACAGAACAGCGGACGACGACAGAGCTACTCCTACTTGACTTAATGGATCCATTCGAGTAATTTGCCCTCTAGTGTACAGGTTCATACGGGGTTTTGCCGCACCACCACAAGTCGTTCACTTTGTACAGGGCTCAGACACAGCGCGAACGGTGGCAATGAGTTTCCCTCAAAAGTGTCCTTACACGCGTCATAGGCTCTAATACAGCTAATCACAGATCACGGTTACCAGTTGGTTAGCGCGGCCAAAGTTTCATGAATCCTACCCTGAACTCCTCCAGCAGAGCAATAGAGGAATCTTTGACGCGGCTCTCCCGACCTCATTGAGCAAAAATTACATGCAAGCAGTGAGCGTCGATGGCCGTGCGTTCTTCACGGACTGAGAAAGCATGCGGCGCTGGAATTCTTGTTACGACAAAAAACTAAACTGTTCTCTTAATAGTCAGTGACTTTCCTTGGTATAGTTAACATCAATGTGATGAAAAGCTATAAAAAAACATTGCCCGAAAACCATGCCCGGATGTTCTGCTTTGATCCCCGGAGCTATTCTCGTGCACTTCCCTTGCAAGATCAAGAACGGTTGGTAGTTAAGCTGAGTAGGCTGGCAAATAATCATGTCACGGCACAACAATCTTTCCGTAAGTGTCCTGGCGCTAACTAGAGATGGGACAGCCGCTGCCGGCCATAAGGGCACCCTCCGTGGATACACTACTGTATCCAATAAGGTCCCACATGAACGCATAGGCAATGAGCGGCTTGGAAATGTCCAGATTTTTTTACTTGAACTGAAAAGATCATTTGGGTGATTTTCCCTAGGATTTAAGATCTACGCCGCAAACAGAGATAGGGCCACAAGGCTTTTAGTTCTAAACCATTCTACTTACCTGCCTAGACTGCCTATATTCCGGAGTCGAAGTGGCCGAATGTGAGGCATGAGGGGGTTGAGAACGTAGTTTGTCAAGGGGCGGAGCGATGGCATCAAACTTTCGAGAGATGCAATCTCCCATCGCCCTCCTGAAGGCAAGTAGTTTCATGAATACTTTCAACTTTTCCACCGGGTTGATCAAGAAATCTGTAGAAACTTCATGAAGCCATGAAAACTAATGAAAGAAAAGATAAAGAAGACTAAGGCGAACTCACATTTTTAACCATTTTGCCATCATGATGGGGAAAGATACTGTGTCGTAATAGAAACGCAAGTAATTTAAATTTCATTTCCTGCTTCGATAGGCAATGGTAAAAACCAAGTTCAGCAAAGAGCAAAATTTTCAACAACATTTTTTAATTTACGACAACAACATTTGAGAACATTACAATAAGAGAAGGCAGAAGAAACGTGATGAGGCACTTCTTTACAGATCGAAAACCAGGAAAGAGAGATGGAAAGATCAACATATACGGCATCGCATATAACATTCATCCAACAAGTAACACGGCATGATCACACTCCCTCCTTGATGTTCTTAATAGGGCGACCATCGCTATCAGTACTGCCCCTTAACTTGGTGAGAGGGGCACATCTGGAATAACGTAGATAATACCTGTCATGAGTGGGCTACAACTTAAGGCAGGTATCTAAGTAATGTTTTTTCTGGATCCAAAACAGTGTTTGGAGTGCTGCAAACGAAAAGCAACGCAAACCACCTCGCTGTCAAAACAACACCAATTAGATGATATAGGAGTTCCAGCCATACTTAACATCGTCGCTATAACCAAACCAAACGCTATGATCAACTATTTGAGAGCGCGATTTGCCTTACAGGAAGGTGGAACACTTTTCGGATCCTAAGAGACTCCAAAGAACAACAGATTCTAAATGTGATTCACAGGACTTACGATGTCATCTCGACGCTTTGACCTCCGGAAGTCATAATGGAAAAAAAATAAATCGTGATATGTTCTCAGATTCTCAGCGTCTGTGTACAAGGATAAAATAGCTATCGCAGCTAAGCTCACATCAATGCGTAGCTACGCTATGTATATTTTGAACGAGAAAAAAAGTAAATGGAACTTACGCCTCTGGAGCCTTTTCGTTGTTGTGAATTGTAGCCTTCTTCCCCGCCGCCTTCTTACGAGGAGTGATAGGAGCAGCCTTTTTTGGAGCGGTCTGCAATGAATGAATTACCTAGAAGCTGTCAAAAGAAACGATGAAATCTGGAGTTTAAATATTGCACTTGATTTACATAGCAATTCTATTACAAGGAATTCAAACCCGAAATTAGCGAGGAGTTCTGACCACATAAGCAGCAACGAGAACGTATGCTTTCAGCTGCCGTGAGCTTAAAGATGCCCTCGAATTATTTGCTTCGAAACTGAAATTCAGCACCAATACCAGGTCCAAAACAGTATCCGAGTACATTTCTGTGGCTTACTACGTTAATAAGCTCAATGGGCTTGAATCTGCGTCCGTACAACGTGATCAGCTGTGAAAGGTTTCCACAAGGCGTTCGCAAAACGAGTGAGTGGGCAGAGATGTTCATGGATTTCACGGCTTTCGACTGCATTAGAAACTCTATAGTAATGTCTCGAAGCGGACACGGGCCAGACTTCACGGCTACTAGGAACTGCATATGTTACGAGGACCAAAACGTGAAGAGAGTGCTAACCAGCAGTCCACGACATGTGGGAAATACGGACATATCGTGGCAGTCAACAAAGGGAAAAACAGCTGCAAAACGAATATGCTTCTTTAAAATAATTTAAATCGAATTTTCCAATGAGTGGATAACAAGAAGACTCATTTTGATCGGCTTCGAACAGCAATCGTTATTGCACTGAAGATGAAGATGGACCGCACACATCACCGATGCTATACGGCAGACCATTTGGCATTACGACTGCTAGCATCACCAGTGAAAGTGCTACTGTTAATTCTAATGTTCCTACTGGAAATGTCCATAACATACGAATTCAAACGACGAAATCAACGGGTACTCTACCGATGACGCATGAGAGCCACGACGTCCAAATGTTCCACCGTTCCGCACCCGAGGCGCGTCGCCGCGCAGCTTTGCCTTCTGCGGTGCAATAACGATTACCCTGCATTGTGGATGGTCACCTTTCAGATAATCTAACTATTGCAAATATTAACTGAGAGCTACTTTCATGTTTTCTTTTGGTCATCCGAAGAAAGCGATCGATACCAAAAAACCATCTCGTAATTAGCAGCGATTTTCTTCTGCCTTTTTTGAAGCCATACCTTTTTAGACGACCTCAGTACCATGGTAAATGCCGCAATGGGTTTGACATTCCTTCCCTTGACCTCAGCCGCCGGACTCGAAGCGGGGTCGTTCACCACCTAGAACGATCTTTATGAAGTCAAGGAGTAAACGGAAAGTAACGCTACCGTCTCATGAAATACTACCATAAAGTTCAAAGACAACTCTAAGGAACTTCAACGAACCTGTCCGTTTAGGGAAGCGCGTCTTGTCAACATTATTCAGCGAGAACACGAACACTCCAGCTGAAGCATAGTTATATCAAGAATGTTAAAACTTCCACTGATGGCAAACATTAGCGAAACGATCATAGATTTCACAGAAACAGGGGAAAGGGAGGTGGCGGGAAGGAGGGTGGGGGTAATCACGTTGAAATTTGGGCCAACAAATAGATTTCGCACAACTCCTACGACAGAACCCTGTTCTAAGCAAATTGTGTGATAAGGTATGAGGAACTGTAATCCTTGATCCTCATCATTTTTTCACGGCACAGGTGACAGATGACGCCTACGACCATTTACAGGGTGGTGCCCTACTCCCTTTTTGCTCAGAGATATCAAACGGTAAATAGCAACCGCACGATAGACTCCCGCTAAAAATTCAACACGTGAAAGCTTCATTGCAATTGAAAATACGACCAAAACAAAGATGAAATGATATGCAACATCATGGAAAGGGAAAAAAAGAGACCAATTCAACTTGCACAGAAAAATTAATACCAAAGACAACAATTGAAGCTTTCAACACAACAGAGACCAGTCAAAAAAACATTTGCAGCAAAACGTCATCCAACGCGAGGCACAAGAAAATGTTGAATAAATTGTGTAGGCAACACGGAGTTGACATCGATGAGCGAAGCTATGGCATCTCCTGAAAAGAAGTGCGTTCACTGAAATGTTGGTCCCGTAACGATTAACACGAATGAACGTGGCTGAACTATAATTGCTTTTTCGGAGTATGCTTAACTAAACTTTTCTCTTTTGCTCAATTTGAGCAACTTTAGCATAAATTATGCGACCTTCTGGTAGGGCTTTTCTTCCTCTTTCGAATTCTGGCCAGCTTTTTCCTGAGAATTTTTATGAAGTCGCGAACAAATGATGAGCCAACGCGATTTTCGCCTGATTATGATACATAGAAGAATTGGATATTTATCGTAATTCGGCAGGTCACATGATGAAAACAGTAACGTAAGAGTACGGTTAGAACCGATAAAGCGACTGGGAAAGACGAAATAGCAGTTTGCAAGTCACTGTACGAATGCTCACAACGAGAAAAAGCGAGACCCAACTGCCTTATGTCACTAGGATCTGTAGGATTTTTTTGCTAGCTAAGAAAAATTACATAAAATTGACTTCAGATGCATTTTATATCCTCGGGCACAAGAAATGTGGGCTCGTATACTGTATTTCAGCTCACAATTCCCGCGATCGGTATTCTGTATCTAACTTAGTTGCCACATGCCATCCTGTAAAGGACCACCAAGGTGAAGCCGGCTGTTTCAATTAAATTTGAATATTATACGGAGAAGAGATGAGCGAGAGGGGTAGAAAGATGAGAGAGGGAGAGGAAGAAAAAAACTAAGCAAACAACATTCACAAGAGCTTCTTATGGCAGACGCTACACAGGGACGGATGAACTATCGCCAGCCCGCTGGAGGGACGCCGACGGTAGCCACGCCCTCCTTCCTGCAGCCAATCGCAGCGTGCTATGTGGTTCACCGTACCCGCGCCGCCAGAACGAGGAGCCAATCGCCGATGTCGGTGGCAAGATGTCAAGTGGTACAGTTCCTGCCCGGTTACTGTTGTCCAGTCGCCAGTAGCGCTTTAGTGGGTGATCCATCGACTTAGCGACAGAGAAGCGACACAGGATCTATACAGTTCTTCGAAGAAAGCACCGGTACCGTATACCGGTGAAGCATGAACTAGTGAATATGCCCACCTAGAAGCTCAGAGCAAGGCACGATAAATCACAATCAGATCTGTTTGAACGTCTCCTTCCATGATCGAGTCCGAAGAGGTGGTTTACTTCACCATAATTCTTAATAACTGCTATTCTATAAGTTTACTCCGCATCAGCTCATTTGTTTCATTGGGCTCAATGTGGAACCACTTATGCTAGAGCGGATTTCTTTTTGGTGCTGTATTGGTGTCGCCAGAGTCGCGCGTAACAAAAAAAGGTATAGAAAAACTTGCAGTGTGAACACGCTCGCATCGCTTCAGAAAACGAGGTGAATCGAAGTTCAAAAGAAAGCACATTTAATGCGATATCTATTGTGCATGAAACAAAAATGTGATAACACATACAAATAAAAATAAAAAAAGTACCAATTGACGCGCCCATACTTTTCGGCCACCCTGTAGATATCTAATAGCTAAAATTGCAGAAGGTAACACTCCCGAAATATCATCCAGTTGTCAGAACATAGGTTAAGAACTTTCAAAACTCACGTCATCGTCTGAGTCATCCACCTCATCGTCTGAGTCATCTTCATCTTCCAAGATTTCGTCAACGTTGAAGCCGCGAGCTAAACAACAGTGGAATGAGCAGATATCAACAGAGTAGGTCACAAAAATAAGAAGGAGATCAACCTCTCTTAGGTGGAGGAGGACCATTGAAATCCTGAGGCTCTTCCTTGATAACGACCTCCGGCTGTGAGGGATTGATGGGACCATGATTTGGGCCGAAGGGTGGGAAGAACGGCATGATGTGAGGAGGGTGGGGATAAGGCAGTGCGACATGGGGATCAGGAAAAGGCGGCTGGACATAAGGAGGATGAGGATAACGCGGTGGGATATAAGGAGGATGAGGACAAGGCGGTGCGTTTTGCGGATAGGGATTTCCATCTAAACAATCATAGAAACATTTGCGAATACGAAAGATCCTAGAATTATGAAACTTACACTGCTGAGCTCCTTCAAAGCGATTCATGTAACGCTGTTCAACCATATCTGGTGGAGGAGCTGATGGAAAGATTGATACCTAGAACTACTCTTTTCTTTAGGATTCACACGCATTCCGCTATAAACACCCATAAACACAGCGTTCACTCTCAGAATCAGTCTCAGTATTTTTATACGAAAAGAGAAATCATGAGACGCAATATAATAATCACAATGGTACTTATAGTATTGAGCAAAAAGACTGCAAATTTTCACTTCTCGTCGGTAACTATACTGAAAATTCAGCGTAGAGGTTGGAATTTTAGTTGAGTTAAAGAAACTCAGGTGGAATAAAAGCAAAGCAGTCACTCCTGGTCAATAAATTTTTTGAAAGTAAAACTTCATTCATACTGCAGCAAATTCAACACATATGGGGAACTCCAAACGTCCAGGTGAGGACGGACCAGTGTCGCGTCAGGGCGTGGCACTCTAACTGTCTGCCGCACTCCTCGACCGATAATGCTTTAGTGACGCTATATGATGCTCTCTGCCCAATACTGCCGCGCTGCGCCATTGGTCCATATTCACATGGACAAGATGGAGTTCGAAATCCACCACTACATAGGCTCAAAAAGTGAAGTCAATCGAAGGGATTTCAACACGAGTTGGATGCCGTACAGCGAATCCAACATATACGTATTTGCTAGAAAATGTGCTTAAATGGTTGGTGAATGGTTCACATCTTCTGGTTCATATCTTACTTAAGACCAGTACAGCCTCTGTGGATATTTCTGCCTCCCTGGCTCAAGAGGCTCTGACAGGTCAGCCATGTTTAGAAGGCAATATTGCTGCTGACGATACTCTCTGGATAAAAATTCTCGGTTCTAATGCAATCCACTGCTCTTTCAAAGAATTCATATATTCCAGCTGGTTGCTATGCAGCCAAGAATGCATATCATTGAAAGGGGTTTTGAAATCTTTTCTTCTACACCACCCTCATGCTCCCTCCGCATCTATCGTACAGGTTCCACTGCATTTCTGTAGGCTCGAAATCCGTCTATCCTCTTGAGAAGGGCTGTATACCAATGTGATCAGCTCCTACTGAAGACAATCTCCGTATAAAACCCTCAAAAAAAATTTCCGAGGTGAGACACTGCCTTTAAAGGCAGGAATTCCACCATTTCGATCTACAGGGGGCGTCGATGGAAGGGCTTTTTCCGCGGAATGAGGTAGCACGCGTGGCGGCCGTGCCGCTTGTGCTGGAATCATCGCCATGATGACAACCACACAGTTTTCTTGGTAGTTAGTTAATTTTCTTGTCAGTTTACATCAATGGGGATGAGAAACTACCATAAACCCTATGATATTCTATTACAGAGGCGATTACAGCACGAGTGGCGCGGTCGCGCGGCGTGCTCGCTGAGTCCGCAAAAAAAAAACGCATTGCCATGGACACTCACTGTACATTAGTGGATAAGAAAACTCATTTCGAGAACAAAAAGCAAGACTGTTGCCGAGTTGGCTACAGTGTTACTTAGTCCGAACGTCTTGACTCGCTTTCAATTATACTTTTTCTCTTTCTTTTTACCTTTAGTCAGTCTCGCCTAAAATTTCTGGAAATTTATTTATTTATTTACATACACTCGAAAGTGCTCCAAGGAAAGACTAAACCAACAATTACAAGTTAATAGAATTCTGCTTTCTCATTCCGCTAAATAACCAGACAAATACTTCTTTCCGATTAAGTTTCTAAAATGAAGTGATTACACCATTTCAAACTCAATCGGAGCTGTCAGGTTTTGTTGTAATGGCCTCTTAGAAGACTACCTTCACTAAGTTCAACCATTTGTCCTGAAGGTAACCCCATATGTTGATTATTAGGCCATGATTTAATGTGCTAAAGACAGAACCTTTTCCTACGAAAAGAATCCTCAGAAGAAGTTGGTCACAATCGTATGCACATAAGATTTGTTTGAAAAAAAGAACTCGCTTTTGACTTCTTTTGTGGAGAATCCAAGGTGCCTGCCAGTAGGAGTTGTAAGATGCCAACAACCGATACCACCAGCTGCACAGCTTTGTGCCAGATGTCTCATTAGGCACCTCGAATTCTCCACAAAAGAAGTGTGTCAAAAAGAATTTGTCTGCACTTTTGTAAAGAATTGTGTATACTATTATGATCAGCGTCTCCTGAACTTTTGAGATGAGTTTTCTTGTTCACTAGAGTAAGTAAATATAGGGCACATACAATCTCTCCGCGATTCTGCGAGGAAGTTGCATGACGATAGCGGTGTTCTTCATCTGTTCTACGATGATCTCGAGGAGGAGACGTGTCCTGAAAATTATATGGATGGTTAATGCACATCTGGTGCACTCTAGGAAGCAGCAAGAGAAGACAAGAGAAGAAAAACTGTTTTCAGTCGTAGAGTTCTATCATCTCAGAACTAACGCTGGAGATGTCTAGCCCCCGAAACGTTGAATCAATGAAGATTCAAAGCAACTTTTAAGGAAAATGAATGTACAGTGAGCGTCGATGGCGGTGGTTCTTCAGGGGGTGGACGCTGCGCAACCGCGCCGCGTGCACCAGAATCGATGTCGTCTGAGCCAGAATGCTATTTCTAAGCACTTTTCCTTCTGATTTGAGGATGTTTTCCAATATCGGGTGGAAAAGCTTCTAGAAATAGCATAATAGCAGCAGATGACATTGACTCCGGCGAGCGCGGAGCGGTTGCGTGTCGTCCGTCTTGGGGCCGCAGAAGGGCCACGGCCATCGACGCTCACTGTACGTGCATACGACAGCGCAAGAATATTCCTATAAAAATCTCGAATGGCAAGTGTGGTAGGTGGGAGTTCGTCCGAGTATTCAACCCGATATCAATATCTATTCAGCTTAGCAACCAGTAGAAATTACCCTAACAGATAAATCGCTGATGTCGATGACAAATCCTTCCATCCTTAAAAACCTCACTAAACAACTGTAAGGTGCTGATCGCCATGGTACACATGGTGCTGCTCGTAGCCACGTATAATAGTTCCGTTTTGTAGGGTCACGGCATAATTATAATAAAAAGTCGGAATAAAATGTCGATTCCAGTTTGAAAAAAAGAGAAAGGCATGCAAAATTATGTTTATTTTGGTGATATGCACGTGAAAATCTGTGCAAAGTTTCGGAAGACTGTTAGAGATTCTGTCCCACATAACTGGGTAACCTTATGAAGATGGTGGCAGTGCGGGAAAAAACTAGGATGACATTAGTAATCTACATATTAAAAGTTAAAACTTCTTTCCAGGGAAGAAAGTACCACCTGTGTTGCTCTACTTTTAATCTCGAGTAATCTGAGTAAGCATGATGCCTATGTTGCTAAACTGAAGATACTCACAGTGACCTCAACTGTTTCTACTGGCAGTGACTCAACCTGATTGGGTGGCGTGGGTGGGTTGTTTCTTCCACGAGGATTTGAACCTCTTCCATCTGCACGCGCCCTAGATGCGCGTGCCCCGACAGTGCTTCCTTTCTAAAACGAACAACATGAAAATTAAAGCTTAGCTTTTCAGTGAATGGGTTGAAGTACCTTAGAACCTCTTCTGCGAGGCATTCTTCAGCAGCTAGAACTAGTATACTGAATGATGTGAGGACATATGAAGGAATGTTTCCGCCGTGGAAGCATAAAAATCAGTACAAATTCATCCAACAAACATCTTAGGGAGTGGGCCTCATTATAGACACTGGGTCTTTATTAAACAACATCATCCGCATACTTTATACAGCATTACTATTACATCACTTCATACTACACAAAGCAACATGCCCACAACGAACTCGTAAGGAAACAAAGGGTGCAATGAATTTCGCCGCCATGGACGCCAAAAATTCGGGGCGGATTCCTCTGACAAACGGAGAACTCCTCATTATATAGAGGGAGCATCAATCACGATTGCACCTCTCCGCGGCCTGAAGCGTCGCACCCTTTACGCGGCGCGGACGAGGCAACACCCTACATCCACAGAGCCTTGCTGACAACTTGGTTTCGGATGGCATGGTGACGTCAAACTTGCTGACGACGATTCGCTAACTAAAACGTGGTCTGCAAGTTGTTCTGCGGCAAAGATGGGCCGACAACTTGTTTTTGAGGTTCTGAGCTGTCGCACCGCGTAGTGGTGCGGTGTTCCAGGCTGCGGAGAGTTGCAATCGTAATTTACGTCCCCTGCAGCTGCAGAATTTTTTCGAGTTTTCCACGAAAAATGTCAACAGGGATGAAAAGGATAAGAAACAAGAACGTGACAGTGACAAAGTTGAGAGTGAAGAAAAAACCACAGTGATATTGATTGATATACCGCTGAGAAGGATACAGCTTAGAGCCGAAATGCCCTCAATCTGGCCCATGTAGGGTCATAGGTAAATGGCGTCACCCACAGTGAAAGAAAGCCGGTGAGCGCCTAGTTTGTCCTTTGACCAGTCGGGAATCCACTTTATTCGACAGGGTGATTTGTGGCTGAAGATGTACATGGATCAGATGTGCTACGAAAAGGAATATAAATACCATCGCGTCATGGCAGGGAAATAGAAAAACTTCACATACCAGGCTTGAACTACACTGTATTTGCAGCTGGACTGGAAAACGGCTCTACCGTTGGTTTTCGCCTTCCTGCAAGCACTAAAGATAGGTATCTAGGTTAATTGAGCTGGCAACTAAGCAACGTACAAGAGAACCAGCTTGTGAGTCTTGCCCTGAGCGCCGTCTGCAACGCTTTTCGGGATTGGAGCAAGCCTGCTGCAAGGCCACCCACCGTGTTTGCACTCGTTCTGTGTCCAATCACGGCACATACCGTATGCCCGATAAAACAGCGGACGACGACAGAACTACTCCTACTTGACTTAACCGATTTATTCGGGCAATTTGCCTCTAGGGTACAGGCTCAGGCTGCGAGATATGATTTACAAGGAGTGAGCGTCGATGGCGGTGCGTTTTTCGCGGACAAGGAAAGCACGCGGCGCGACCGCGCCACACGCACCGGAATCCTCGCTAGGACGACAAACTATGGGTTTTTTCTTAGTAGTCAGTTAGTTTCGCTGATATTTAACATCAATATGATAAAAAAAAAACTATCAAGAAAACTTACTGATTATTAAGAAGGCTTGCTACTACTGCGATTACAGCACGATAACACTGCCAAAAACGAACTGCCATCGACATTAGCTGAATATCACAGTCGTCTTAAACAATGCTCCCGAAAATGGATGTTTCGCTTTGATTCCCGAAGTTATTCTCGTGCACTTCCCTTACAAGATCAAGAACGGCTGGTAGTTAAGCTGAGTAGGCTGGCAAGTAATCATGTTCAATCAACAAACAACAATCTTTCCATAAGTGTCCTTGCGCTAACTAGAGTTGGGACAGCCGCTGCCGGCCACAAGGACACCCGCCGTGGATACACTCTTGTATCCAATAAGGTCCCACACCAGGCAATGAGGGGGTTGGAAACGTCCAGATTTTTTACTTGAATTAGAAAGATCATTTGGGTGATTTCCCCTAGGATTTAAGATACACGCCGCAAACAATGATAGGGTCACAAAGCTTTTAGTTCTGAACCATTCTATTTACCTACCTAGACTGCCTATATTCCGGAACCAAAGTGCCTGAATGTGAAGCGTGAGGGGGTCGAGAACGGAACTCGTCAAAGCGATGGCAACAAACTTTTTAGAGATGCAATTTCTCATCGTCAACCTGAAGACAGGTAGTTCCATAAATTCCTCCAACAGCTCCACAGTGTTGATCAGAAAATCTTCAGAAACATGATATAGCCGCGAAAACTAATGGAAAACAAGTAATAAAAAAGGCAAACGCCCAAGAAAAAACTTACGTTTTTAACCATTTTGCCACCATGATGAGGAAATTGTGTCGTACTGGAAACGCAAGTAATCTAAATCTCATTTCCTGCTTCGATAGGCAATGGTAAAAACCAAGTTCAGCAAAGAGCAAAATTTTTAACATTTTATATGATAACAGCAACAACATCTGAGCATTACAATGAGTGTACACATGGAAAAAGTATTTGAAAAAAGTCAAAAGAAAGGTGATGAGGCATATATTGACGGAGCGAAAACCAAGAAAGCGATACATGGAAGGAGCGACAGCATATACGGATTCGAATATAGCACTAATTCCAGCAACTAACATTACAATGCTCAGACATCTTGTTTAATGTAGACGTTACTTCTAATGCAGAGCGCAATAGTAGCGGTTCAACTCTTCGATCTCGTCACCGAGGTACTTCTGGAATAAAGAAGATAATACCTGTCATTAGTTGTCTCCAACTGAATCTGAATCATGTTTTTTTTTTCTGGATGAAACCATTGTTTGGAGTGCTGCGAACGAAAAAGCAACGCAAACCATCCCGCTGTCAAAACAACACCCCTTAGATAATGCAGGAATTCCAGCCATACTTAACACCGTCGCTATAACCAAACCAAACGCTGTGAGCAACTATTCGAGAGCGCGATTTGCCTTACAGGAAGGTGGAATACTTTTGGTCAAAAATGTCCTTTTGAATGAGGTAAGAAGGCAAATAAAGCTAACGAAGCGGCCCCACTCCTTGAGTACATCTGCTATCGGACCAATATCTCTGCTTTGATCTGTATTCAGAACAGTGGGATCCTAAGAGACTCCAAAGAACAAAAGATTCTAAATGTGATTCAAAAGACTCCCGATGCCATCTCGACGCTATGATCTCTGGAAGTCATAATGGAAAAAGTAAATCGTGATATGTTCTCAGATTCTCAGCGTCTGTATAGAAGGATAAAATAGCTATCACAGATCAGCCCACATCAACGCGTAGTTACGCTATGTATATTTTGAACGAGAAAAAAAGTAAATGGAACTTACGCCTCTGGAGCCTTTTCGTTGGTGCGAATTGTAGCCTTCTTCCCCGCCGCCGACTTCTTACGAGGCGTGATAGCATCAGCCTTTTTTGGAGCGGTCTGCAATGAATGAATTACCTAGAAGCTGTCAAAAGAAACGATGAAATCTGGAATTTGAATATTGCACTCGTTTCACATAGCAATTCTATTACAAGGAATTCAAACCCGAAATTAGCGAGGAGTTCTAACCACATCAGCAGCAACGAGAACTTAAGCCTTCAGCTGCCCTGAGCTTAAAGATGCCCTCGAATTATTTTCTTTGAAACTGAAATTCAGCACTAATAACAGGTCCAAATAGTATCTGAGCACATTACTGCGGCTTACTACGTTAATAAACTCAATGGGCTTGAAGCTGCGTCCGTACAACGTGATCAGTTGTGGAAGGTTTCCGCAGAGTGTCCGCAATATGAGTAAGTGAGCAGAGATGTTCATGGATTTCACGGCTTTCGACTGCATTAGAATTTCTATAGTAATGTCTCAGAGCGAACCCGGGCCAGACTTTACGGATACTAGGAACTGCATATGTTACGACGACCAAAACGTGAACATGGTGTTAACCACTCAGTGTCGCCCACTCTCTTCTGCTTTAGAACTGATCCAGGCCTTCAGTCTCCTCATGAGTGATGCTAAACAGTGAACAGCAATCGTTATTGCACTGCAGATGAAGATAGGCCGCAACACATCACCGAAGCTATGCGACAGACCACCTGGCATTGCGACTGCTAGCATCACCAGTGAAACTGCTACTGCGTTCGTGGCTAATATTCCTACTGCAAACGTCCATAACATACGAATCACGAAATCAACAGGTACTACAGCGATGACGCATGAAAGCCACGACGTCCAAATGTTCTGCCGTGCCCCACCCAAGGCGCGTCGCGGCGAAACTTTGCCTTCTGGGGCGCAATAACGATTACCCTGCACTGTGGATGGTTATCTTGCAAATAATCTAATTAGTACAAATGTTAGCTGAGAGCTGCTTTCATGTTTTCTTTTGGTCATCGGAAGAAAGCGATCGATACCAAAAAACCATCTCGTAATTAGCAGCGATTTTCTTCTTCCTTTTTTGAAGCCATACCTTGTTAGACGACCGCAGTACCATGGTAAATGCCGCTATGGGTTTGACATTCCTGGGCTTGACCTCAGCCGCCGGGCTCGAAGCAGGGTCGTTCACTACCTAGAACGATCTTTATGAAGTCAAGGAGAAAACGGAAAGTAACGCTACCGTCTCATAAAATACTACCGTGAAGTTTAAAGACAACTTTAGGGAACTTCAACGAACCTGCTGTTCGTTTAGGGATGCGCGTCTTGTCAACATTATTCAGCGAGAACACGAACACTCTAGCTGAAGCATAGTTATATCAAGAATGTTAAAACATCCACTGATGGCAAACATTAGCGAAACGATCATGGATTTCACACAAACAGGGGAAAAGGGAGTTGGCGATGAGGGGGAGGGTGGAGAGGGGGCATCCGCGTTGAAATGTGGGCCCACAAATAGATTTCACAGAACTCCTATGACAGAACCCTGTCCTACGCAAATTGTGTGATAAGGTATGAGGACCTGTAATCCTTGATCCTCATCATTTTTTTCAGGTGACAGATGACGCCTACGACCATTTACTGGGTGGTGCCCAACTCCCTTTTTGCTCAGAGATATCAAACGGTACATAGCAACCGCACGATAGACACCAGCTAAAAATTCAACACATGAGAGCTTCATTGCGATTGAGAATACGACCAAAACAAAGATGAAATGACATGCAACATCATGGAAAGGGAAAAAAGAGACCAATTCAACTTGCACAGAAAAATTAATACCAAAGACAACAATTGAAACTTTCAACACAACAGAAACCAGTCAAAAACATTTGCAGCAAAACGTCACCCAACGCTAGGCACAAGAAAATAGTCGAATGAATTGTGTAGGCAACACGGAGTTGACATCGATGAGCGAAGCTATGGCATCTCCTGAAAAAAAGTGCGTTCACTGAAATGTTGGTCCCATAACGATTAACACGTATCAACGTGGCTGAACTAGTAGTGTTGGGCTTCGACCACTGTGAAGTGTGCAGTAAGTTCCTTGCACCCATTCTTATTGATATCTATATTGAATATTGCAGCAATATTTATATTGTGTTATTATCTATACCATTCCTATTTCTTATACATAGAAGAATTGGATATTTATCGTAATTCGGCAGGTCACATGATGAAAACAGTAATGTAAGAATACGGTTAGAACCGATAAAGCGACTGGGAAAGACGAAGTAGTAGTTTGGAAGTAACTGTACGAATGCTCACAACAAGAAAAAGCGAGACCCAACTGCCTTATCTCACTAGGATCACTAGGATTTTTTTTGCTAGCTAAGAAAAACTATATGAAATTGAATTCAGATGCATTTTATATTCTCAGGCACAAGAAATGTGGGCTCGTATACTGTATTTCAGCTCACAATTTCCGCGATCGGTATTCTGTATCTAACTTAGTTGCCACATGCCATCCTGTAAAGGACCGCCAAGGTGAAGCCGGCTGTTTCAATTAAATTTGAATATTACACGGAGAAGAGATAAGCGAGGGAGGGTAGAAAGATGAGAGAGGGAGAGGGAGAAAGAAACAAAGCAAACACATTCAGAAGAGCTTCTTATGGCAGACCTACACAGGGACGGATGAACTATTGCCAGCCCGCTGCAGGGACGCCGGCGGCGCCACGCCCCAGCCAATCACAGCGTGCCACGGCGTGCACCGTATTCGCGCCACCAGAACGCTCAGCCAGTCGCCGACGGCGCTGGCAAGAAGCCAAGCTATTAAATTCCTGGCTCGTTTTACTGTTGTCAATTCGCCAGTTGCTCTTTAATAGGTGATTGACTTAGCGATACAGGAGCATCATAGAAGCTACACAGTTCTTTGAAGAAATTCTGGCTGTATGCCGGTGAGGCAAGAACTAGTAAATGTGCCCCACCTAAAAAACTTGCTCACAGCAGGACATGAAAAAATACATTTAGATTTCCTTGAACGTCTCCTTCCATGATCGAGCCCATGCAAACGTTTTGCGTCACCATAACTACTTAATAACTGGTATTCTATAAGTTTACTCCAAATCAGCTCATTTGCTTCATTGGGCTCAATATGAAACCACTTATGCTAGAGCAATTATTTTCATACTTGGATATCTGAAGTAATTCCTAAAGGAATAACCACTCCCACGTGATCTATAACCCAGTGCATGCTCTGCAACAGTTTGGAACTAATTAAAAATTCTGGAGACTGTTTAGTCATAGCTTGTGCCATTACCGTGATAGGAAAGCGTATGTCAGAGCAAAAAGCAATCCTAGAAGTGTTTAGCGTTTCCTCATCTACATAATAATTCGATGTTTACCTCTCATGTCTTGCTAAAGCCATGCTGTATTACTGAAATATTTTGTAAATGGAATGAAGTGAAGCCATGAAGACGCTACACAGGTGGTACAGTAAGGTCCAGCCATAAAAACTCACAGTATCGTCTGCGTCGTCGTCAGGCTCCACGATTTTTAGGGCTTCCTAAAATTAAGCAGTGAATTTAATCTCTAGTTAAAATTTTCAGTTAGCTTTGAAATATGTTTATGCATTGTATAGAATCTAATAGCTAAGTTTGCTGAAGGTAACACTCCCGAATTCTCAACCAGTTGTCAATAACTAAGTAGCTTAAGAACTTTCAAAACTCACCGGGTCGTCTGCGTCGTCGTCAGGCTCTACGATTTTCAGGACTTCCTAAAATTAAGGAAACAAGTTGACCTAATTAAAGTTTTCAGTTAACCTTGAAATATGTTTATGCATTGTATAGAATCTAATAGCTAAGTTTGCAGAAGGTAATACTTTTTTCTATATCAGTTGTCAACACTTGAGTAGCTTAAGAGCTCTCAAAACTTACCGTATCGTCTGCATCGTCGTCAGGCTCCACGATTTTTAGGGCTTCCTAAAATTAAGCAATGAACTTAATCTCTAATTAAAATTTTCAGTTAACTTTAAAATATGTTTATGCATTGTGTAGAATCTAATAGCTAAGTTTGCTGAAGGTAACACTTCCGAATTCTCAACCAGCTGTCAATACTTAAGTAGCTTAAGAGCTTCCGAAACTCACCGGATCGTCTGCGTCGTCGTCAGGCTCTACAATTTTCAGGGCTTCCTAAAATTAAGGAAACAAGTTGACCTAATTAAAGTTTTCAGTTAACCTTGAAATATGTTTATGCATTGTATAGAATCTAATAGCTAAGTTTGCAGAAGGTAATACTTTTTTCTATATCAGTTGTCAACACTTAAGTAGCTTAAGAGCTCTCAAAACTTACCGTATCGTCTGCATCGTCGTCAGGCTCCACGATTTTTAGGGCTTCCTAAAATTAAGCAATGAACTTAATCTCTAATTAAAATTTTCAGTCAACTTTAAAATATGTTTATGCATTTTGTAGAATCTAATAGCTAAGTTTGCTGAAGGTAACACTTCCGAATTCTCAACCAGCTGTCAACACTTAAGTAGCTTAAGAGCTTCCAAAACTCACCGGATCGTCTGCGTCGTTGTCAGGCTCTACGATTTTTAGGGCTTCCTAAAATTAAGAAAAGGAGTCAATCCAATTAAAATTTTCAGTTGACCTTGAAATATTTTTCAACTTTGTATGGAATCTAATAGCTAAGTTAGCAGAAGGTAACTTTTTTCTCAACCAGTTGTAAATACTTAAGTAGTTTAAGAACTCTCAAAACTCACCTGATCGATGGCGCCATCGTCAGCCTCCACGATTTTCAAGGCTTCCTGAAATTAAGCATTGAAGTTAGTCTCTAATTTAACCTTGAAATACAATACCTTCGCTAAAATCTTTAAAAATGTACACTCGGGCCGCGAAGTTGCGTTCTTTTCGTTCCGTCCCCTAGAAATTTGTTGAAATGCAGTATATCGAAAGTCCGAGTGGGCCTGGGAAACCGTACATGACAGTCTAACCTATCTATAAGCAATTTGCTATAAATTTCGAGTTAAATTGTGAAACTCGAGCGTTTCTAATTTTGAGGAATTTCGTCGCGAACGGCACGCGGTGTCGCCGGCGGCGAGCCACGCGATGCGCGACAAAATTTTGGCGAGACGAGAACACTCAAAATTTCATGCTTAAGCCAAAAATTGTGAGATCTACCTCATATCGGACTGAAGTTGGATCGATTACGGTTCTTGTCTTCGGTTTTATTTTGCAGTACATTGCGTCTTAACAAATTTATAGGGATAGAGCGAAAAGAACGCAACTTCGCGCGCCGAGTGTACTTCTTCAAAGAATTTAGCGAGGGTATCGTGTATTAAAATAATTATTGTATTAAATGTATTAAAATTAAGATTAATCTCTAATAAAATTTTCAGTTAACTTTGAAATATGTTTATGCATTGTGTGGAATCTAATAGTTAAGTCTGCAGAAGGTAACACTAGCGAATTCTCAACCAGTTGTCAATACCTAAGTAGCTTAAGAACTTTCAAAGCTCACCTGACCGTCTGCGTCGTCGTCAGGCTCAACGATTTTCAGGGCTTCCTAAAATGAAGCAATGAAGTTAATCTTTAACAAAATTTTCAGTTAACTTTGAAATATGTTTATGCATTGTGTAGAATCTAATAGTTAAGTTTGCTGAAGGTAACACTTCCGAATTCTCAACCAGTTGTCAATACTTAAGTAACTTAAGAACTTTCAGAACTCACCTGATCGTTTGCGCCATCGTCAGCTTCCACGATTCTTAGGGCTTCCTAAAATTAAGCAATGAATTTAATCTCTAGTTAGAATTTTCAGTTAACTTTGAAATATGTTTATGCATTGTGTAGATAGCTAAGTTTGCTGAAGGTAACACTTCCAAATTCTCAACCAGCTGTCAATAGTTAAGTAGCTTAAGAACTTCCAAAACTCAACCGGATTGTCTGCGTCATTCTCAACGTTCAAGATTTCGTCAACGTTGAAGCCGCGAACTAAACAATTGTGGAGTGAGTGAGAAGATATCAACAGAGTATTATGCAAAAAAAAAAGAAGAAGACCAACCTCTCTTAGGCGGAGGAGGACCATCATCCAGAGGCTCTTCCTTGACAACAACCTCCGGCTGTGCAGGCGTGCTAGCTTGCGCGTGTTGCGCAGTGAGGAAAGGGGCAACCGGGCCAACCTCAGCAGTTCCTCCCAGGATCCCATTGATTGTGAAGTCCGTTGGTGCGCTAAAAGTATCGCAGTCAGCCAGATCGCAGTGTAAGAAACAAATCAAGTTTATGCACTACTCAACTTTCGCGAGCACAAGATCTTCAAAAAAAGCTGAACATGATATTTGGGGAGGTAACAAGTAAAAGAGATTACGCTGCTAATCACATAGTTGACGTCTTCCAAGTGCAGCGGTCCACTATGGATAAAAATCTCTATATTCTTGACAAGAGGGTATGCTGAACATCCACTGCGAAATTTTAAAAACGGGTGATGGTTATGAAGAAAGACAGGTCGTGACAACTGATAGCTGCCCAATGTGCCCCGTGCAGGGGTTGCCATGCCCGTATCGTGTCATGGGCATGATAGCTTGCCCTGTTTGAAAGAATGGGGACCATGTCCGGGTTAGGGCTAGGCTGAATACGGTTTTTATGGGAATACACACAAAAACGTTACAACCAGCAGCACTGTCATACGTCACGGTTCAATTAAAACTAGGCTTTAAGTGCTTCCGATCTACTCATCTAATTATGTCATACTCATGCTATTAAAGGGGAGATACACATATTAAGTGTAACGCCGGCGAATCTTAGTCACATAATTAGGGGCGAGGCTACAACTGCATAGTGTGATGGCACACGAGTTCGTAGCAGCCAGCTATTGCCAGGTATCATTATTCCCAGCATATACTCATTCGAAACAGGGTAATCTGACATCTCGAATAAAATTAAATGAAAATATTGTGAGCACTGTAAGTACATTTGCCTGCCCACACGCCACCTCTCATTACTGGACCATCCCACAGAACAGGGTCGACAAGCCGGTTCGACAGAGATGTAGCGACATAATAAGCAGAAAAATCATAGGAAGCTGTACCTGACATTGCTTTGAAAGTTGGCGGGGTAATCCGGCATGCGCTGAAAGTTGGCGGGGTAATCCGGCACGGGCTGATAGTTGACGAGGGGACTCATCACGTATGGAAATGTGTAATATGGGAAAGGCATTTGAAGCGCATTGCTATACGGATCTAAACATCCATGTTAGGCAACAGGAATAAACAACAGGATTGAACCCATAATTATAAACAAGTTCAACAAGATAATAAGAAGTCGGATTCAGTCATGCGATTCAATTGCGATCGTTCACACGAGACATGACATGTCTCACAAGGGAGGTGCAAGAGGTTGGGCTCGCAGATGGGAATGAAACCTATCTGGCTTGAATCTTTGTTTGAGAAGGTGCTACAGTATATATTTCATTACCGCCCGCGGGGTTAAAAAATAGAAATTCCACCACATCACTATATGAGTTCCTGGGCATCCACGGCGATGGAGTGGCCAAGTGGAGAAGTTACAGGACTGTTAAGCAAAGGGTCGAGGGTTCGAGGCCTGTCACGAGCATCCGCTTTGCATTCGGGTTTCTTTTCTGTTCTTCGAAGTCGAGGGCAGTAATGAAATACATGGTGTAGCACCTATTCAAACAATGATTCAAGCCAGATAGGTTTCATTCCGATCTGCAAGCCGAACCTCTGGCACTTCTGTTGTCAGAGGTGATAATTTCCCTTAACGCAGCCTTCAATCCAAACGGATTGCTATGGACATCGGAAGGACAACATACGGTGGTAAGAGGAAGGACCGTCAATGGTTGTTGAACTACATACCACCAGTTGGATAGTACAAAAATGGCGGAAGCGGTGCGAGAGGAGTGAATGGGCTCTGGAACTCGTCTCTCCTGAAGAACATAACGGGACGACCACCAATGTTGGGAGGCATCGCACTGAAACAGCAACAATACGCTTGAAATAGTTGGGTTTTACAAAATTTAACGGTGATAGCCTTAAAGGCTTGTTCAAATGATCCGACACAACGAGAGAAAAATTAGAATTTCGCTAAAACTGGCAGTGGTACAGGAGTTGGCAAAACAATTTCTTCATCATGTACTTAATTCATATTAATCGAACTCCACGCAGAACTTTGGGAAAGATCGATAATTTCCCTGGGGATAATCTGTTCAAGATTAGGAGATGACCCCTAAAAGGGCAAACCCAATCTAAAAAAAAAAGAACGAGAAAAGACAAATGGCGATTATTTCCTGCAAAAACACTGTCACGACTACCGTCACTTGGTCATATGAGGTATCGCAACAATTTCCTGCATCACCGGTATCTCGTTGATCAGTAGCTCCATTTGTCCTTCTCCCGTGCTAGTGTTGCCCAATGGGTTCTGTCTGCCCATAGGTAGAATATCCCAAGCTCTTTCCACCTTCATTTTGAGGTCGGACTCAGAGAAAGACTATCCAGTGTATCACTGGCAGTGTCACTCACTAGTGGAGCATTCTTCCTGGTGTTGGACGTCGTAGCTGAAGCCGTCTCGCTGGAATTGAACGACGTGGCACTCCCACCTCAGTGGTGAGCACCGGCTCTCCAGTGCTGAACGCCGGGACACTCTCACCTCAGGGGTGGAGCCGTCTCTCTGGTATTGGACGCCGTTGCACCCTCACATTAGTTGTGGAGCCGTCTCCCTAGTGCTGAACGCCGTGGCATTCTCACCTCAGTAGTGGAGCCGCCTTCCTCACATTCGCACGCAGTGACAGTGTCACCTCACTGGCGGAGCCGTCTCCCTGGTGTTGGACGCCGGCGCACTCTAACCACAGTGGTGAGGACCGGCTCTCTAGTGCTGAACGCCGGGGCATTCTCACCTCATTGGGGTAACCGTCTTCCAAGTGAGGACGGCGGTGCACTCTCGCCTCAGTGGAGTAGCCGCCTCTGTGGTACTGGACGCCTCTGTGGTGAGGACCGGCTCTCTAGTGCTGAACGCCGGGGCACTCTCACCTCAGGGGTGGAGCCGTCTCTCTGGTATTGGACGCCGTTGCACTCTCACATTAGTTGTGGAGCCGTCTCCCTAGTGCTGGACGCCGTGGCATTCTCACCTCATTGGGGTAACCATCTCCCAAGTGAGGACGGCGGTGCACTCTTGCCTCAGTGGAGTAGCCGTCTCTGTGGTACTGGACATCTCAGTGGTGAGGACCGGCTCTCTAGTGCCAAACGCCGGGGCACTCTCACCTTCATGGTGTAGCTGTAGCCGTCTCTCTGGTATTGGACGCCGTTGCACTCTCACATTAGTTGTGGAGCCGTCTCCCTGGTGCTGGACGCCGGCGCACTCTCACCACAGTGGTGAGGACCGGCTCTCCAGTGCTGAACGCCGGGGCACTCTCACCTTCATGGTGTAGCTGTAGCCGTCTCTCTGGTATTGGACGCCGTTGCACTCTCACATTAGTTGTGGAGCCGTCTCCCTGGTGCTGGACGCCGGCGCACTCTCACCACAGTGGTGAGGACCGGCTCTCTAGTGCTGAACGCCGGGGCATTCTCACCTCATTGGGGTAACCATCTCCAAGTGAGGAGGCGGTGCACTCTTGCCTCAGTGGAGTAGCCGTCTCTGCGGTACTGGACGCCTCAGTGGTGAGGACCGGCTCTCTAGTGCTGAACGCCGGGGCATTCTCACCTCATTGGGGTAACCATCTCCCAAGTGAGGACGGCGGTGCACTCTCGCCTCAGTGGAGTAGTCGTCTCTGCGGTACTGGACGCCTCAGTGGTGAGGACCGGCTCTCTAGTGCTGAACGCCGGGGCACTTTCACCTTCATGGTGTAGCTGTAGCCGTCTCTCTGGTATTGGACGCCGTTGCACTCTCACATTAGTTGTGGAGCCGTCTCCCTGGTGCTGGACGCCGGCACACTCTCACCACAGTGGTGAGGACCGGCTCTCTAGTGCTGAACGCCGGGGCACCCTCACCTCAGGGGTGGGGCCGTCTCTCTGGTATTGGACGCCGTTGCACTCTCACATTAGTTGTGGAGCCGTCTCCCTAGTGCTGAACGCCGGGGCACTCTCACCTCATTGGGGTAACCGTCTCCCAAGTGAGGACGGCGGTGCACTCTCGCCTCAGTGGAGTAGCCGTCTCTGCGGTACTGGACGCCTCAGTGGTGAGGACCGGCTCTCTAGTGCTGAACGCCGGGGCATTCTCACCTCATTGGGGTAACCATCTCCCAAGTGAGGACGGCGGTGCACTCTCGCCTCAGTGGAGTAGTCGTCTCTGCGGTACTGGACGCCTCAGTGGTGAGGACCGGCTCTCTAGTGCTGAACGCCGGGGCACTTTCACCTTCATGGTGTAGCTGTAGCCGTCTCTCTGGTATTGGACGCCGTTGCACTCTCACATTAGTTGTGGAGCCGTCTCCCTGGTGCTGGACGCCGGCGCACTCTCACCACAGTGGTGAGGACCGGCTCTCCAGTGCTGAACGCCGGGGCACTCTCACCTTCATGGTGTAGCTGTAGCCGTCTCTCTGGTATTGGACGCCGTTGCACTCTCACATTAGTTGTGGAGCCGTCTCCCTAGTGCTGGACGCCGTGGCATTCTCACCTCAGTGGTGAGGACCGGCTCTCTAGTGCTGAACGCCGGGGCATTCTCACCTCATTGGGGTAACCATCTCCAAGTGAGGACGGCGGTGCACTCTCGCCTCAGTGGAGTAGCCGTCTCTGCGGTACTGGACGCCTCAGTGGTGAGGACCGGCTCTCTAGTGCTGAACGCCGGGGCATTCTCACCTCATTGGGGTAACCGTCTTCCAAGTGAGGACGGCGGTGCACTCTCGCCTCAGTGGAGTAGCCGTCTCTGCGGTACTGGACGCCTCAGTGGTGAGGACCGGCTCTCTAGTGCTGAACGCCGGGGCACTCTCACCTTCACGGTGTAGCTGTAGCCGTCTCTCTGGTATTGGACGCCGTTGCACTCTCACATTAGTTGTGGAGCCGTCTCCCTGGTGCTGGACGCCGGCACACTCTCACCACAGTGGTGAGGACCGGCTCTCTAGTGCTGAACGCCGGGGCACCCTCACCTCAGGGGTGGGGCCGTCTCTCTGGTATTGGACGCCGTTGCACTCTCACATTAGTTGTGGAGCCGTCTCCCTAGTGCTGGACGCCGTGGCATTCTCACCTCAGTGGTGAAGACCGGCTCTCCAGTGCTGAACGCCGGGGCACTCTCACCTTCATGGTGTAGCTGTAGCCGTCTCTCTGGTATTGGACGCCGTTGCACTCTCACATTAGTTGTGGAGCCGTCTCCCTAGTGCTGGACGCCGTGGCATTCTCACCTCAGTGGTGAGGACCGGCTCTCTAGTGCTGAACGCCGGGGCATTCTCACCTCAGGGGTGGAGCCGTCTCCCTAGTGCTGGACGCCGGCACACTCTCACCACAGTGGTGAGGACCGGCTCTCTAGTGCTGAACGCCGGGGCACCCTCACCTCAGGGGTGGGGCCGTCTCTCTGGTATTGGACGCCGTTGCACTCTCACATTAGTTGTGGAGCCGTCTCCCTGGTGCTGGACGCCGGCACACTCTCACCACAGTGGTGAGGACCGGCTCTCTAGTGCTGAACGCCGGGGCACCCTCACCTCAGGGGTGGGGCCGTCTCTCTGGTATTGGACGCCGTTGCACTCTCACATTAGTTGTGGAGCCGTCTCCCTAGTGCTGGACGCCGTGGCATTCTCACCTCAGTGGTGAAGACCGGCTCTCCAGTGCTGAACGCCGGGGCACTCTCACCTTCATGGTGTAGCTGTAGCCGTCTCTCTGGTATTGGACGCCGTTGCACTCTCACATAGTTGTAGAGCCGTCTCCCTAGTGCTGGATGCCGTGGCATTCTCACCTCATTGGGGTAGCCGCCTCCCAAGTGAGCACGGCGGTTCACTCTCACATTAGTTGTGAAGCCGTCTCCCTAGTGCTGGACGCCATGGCATTCTCACCTCAGTAGTGGAGCCGTCTTCCTCACATTCGCACGCAGTGACAGTGTCACCTCACTGGCGGAGCCGTCTCCCTGGTGTTGGACGCCGGCGCACTCTCACCTCAGTGGTGAGGACCGGCTCTCTAGTGGTGGACGCCGGCGCATTCTCACCTCGGTGGTGGGGCCGCCCTCAGATTCGCACGCCGTCGCACGCTCACCCCAGCGGTGAGGGTCGTCTTTCTCACATTCGTGCACCTTGGCACTCTCACCTCATTGGGGTAACCGTCTCCAAAGTGAGGACGGCGGTGCACTCTCGCCTCAGTGGAGTAGCCGTCTCTGCGGTACTGGACGCCTCAGTGGTGAGGGCCGTCTCTCTAGTGTTGGATGCCGGCGCACTCTTAATGGGAGGCGGTAAAGGCGTACGCTTCCACCGCGCCACACGCGTTTGCTTCTTGAGTAAAGTTGGGTTCTTCAAATTCGAAGAATTGAATCACATCGCCTACCAGCTTCACAGACTTTGTCGGTTCTGGTAGCTTTCAGCTGTCTCAGTCGAGCTTGGAAAACTTTTCCATTTCCTCGCAGCATTGCTCGTAATTTTCAAGGCTGCAGCCGCGACGCGCACATGAATCAACTAATCAAAGCCAAGAAGAGTACTCCCTGTCATGCAGCCAAGTCCAGCTTCTGACGGTTTTTGAGCGTTGATTTCTCCAACCACAATAGCCCGGGACAGCCCCATTCCCTCCCATGATGACATGTACCCTTTCAGCTAGTCCGATCGCACTCTTCACCTCTGAACTTGCAAGTTGCCATCAATCGTCTCGATAGTTATGATGATATCGACTAGTTATGATCAGCCTTCTCCATGTTCGTTCTACTGTAGGTCGTGACTCCCGTTGTGATGTTCGTCAGACGTTCTCCCGAGGAGTACCTCGGCGTCGAAGTCATCAACGATGATCTTTTCTGTCCGATGTTGTAAATGATCTTGCTATCCTGCATCATCAAATCGATAGAAGGCTCAGATGTAAGCGACTGTGCGTCGAAGTTGCAGATCGCCATCCTAGTCCTTCCCCGTTTAGGCCTTGATGCAGCCGCATCGGTGACTTTCCCGAGAGCAAGAGAAATATTTACCAATACTGTGTCGTGCAGTTAGCTTCATTTAATCCATAGCGAATAGCTACGAGTGTGGGTAGAACAGGTTACTGGGCTCTACGCCCCCATGTGGGCTTATAGGGGTCTCATTGGATGCTACCCACGCTTCACAGGAGTGGACAATGATATTTTTTTGTTAGATGCGACTCCGAACTGTATTCCTTTTCTCTACAGCCAAACGAATGCAGGCGTTTGGTCGTACTAAACCATTCCAACATAGCAGAAACAGGAGTCCGTCTCTTGAATCGACCTGCGCCTCACGGCAGGAGCAAAGCTGCGTCTGGTCCCCATCCACCACCTACCTCATAGCAATCTCGACCAACCGGTTGTGATCCACCGTATAAGAGAGATCCGTGCTGCCCTTATTGCATGTATATAAATTCTCAACCATGCATGAATTCAACATTTTGATGATAATCGTCGCGTGATGACGCTGCCTTTCGAACTGCAGCTGTCTCGTTCTAACCATTTCCTCATTTCTAAACAATTACCAGCTCACAAGGAAGATGGGCGGCAAGAAATACACGTAATTGTGAGCGTTATCTCATCATGGTGCCATGGCGTCATGTCGTGAGTCGAGAAGGTTGTAACCACACCACTGCGATTCGCGCATTCGAGCCGCTCGCCACGCCCACCTGTTCGAGCTCGTCGTGCTTACACCTCTTTGCCCCTCACGATGATACACACCCGACGACCAGAGCAATGCGCCATCCCTTATGCATCATTTATCCAACGAAACTTCGGCATACAACCCTCAAAAAGACGGCTACCCCTCAGAAACTGCAAGCGCACGGTTATGTGAGGGAAGGTTGCGTGGTCTAATACGGCCATTTCGGTTTCATAGAGTGGAAAACTCCTCAGTCAATCTCCTCAACAATTTAAACAATACATACAGTCCTTGTCGAAAAGATAGACGGATTGCGCTTGCGGGTACATAGCGTTGAAGTCGCAGAATCGCGGCGGGACCTACTCAACCCTCTCACTTGGAGCATGCCCTCGCCTCATTCATCGTTCAGGTCCCACCGCGTTTCTGCAGTCTCGGAATTCGTCCTGAGAAGGTCGTACTCTTCACTGTGGGGAATTCGACTGAGTAATTGGTGCAGACAAGGAAGAGTCCAATTTCACCTCTGCGTTGAATTTATTTGCACGCTAACAATCTCCAAAACATTCTGATTAGAAAGGCATGCATGCTTCGCTGCAGAAGTCTTTAGTATCCCTCTTTTGCTGAACCCCTAAATCCTTGCAAGGTGGTTAGAAGAGGTTTCTGCAAGATGTCTGGTACCAAACGAAGACCTAGCTTTTCTCCGGACTAAGAATGGAGCAGTGCTCTTGCAACGAATCAGTGCATGACCTTGTCCCCAATGGTTATTGAGGATTCCACTAAACTACGAGATTAAAGTGCGTTAAGCCTCAGTCCACAAGAAGTTCCCTACATGAGCAGAGGTGAATACCAGAAAGGAGAGAAATGAGAGATGAAACGTACTCTCCACTTCCATTAGCGTCCATACGATGGCTCAGATTCATACCATACTGTGGATGTTGGACATACTCGTTCCGAGGGTCGCTTGGGTACGCAGACTGTGGATGTTGGACATACTCGTTCCGAGGGGCGCTTGGGTACGCAGTAGGCGGAGCCTAAATCGTGAAATGGTGATCAGAGCTCGTTAAGGCGAAAATTCAGCCGAGTCACTAAGGGAACCGTTCCTGTAACACTTCCTCAAGAAGTCACACATTCACCGCAAAGTGCTAAACCGACCAAGTCAGATGGGAGAACCGTTACTGCGACGATTCTCGGAGTAGCCATTCAAAAAGTTATTTATGGTCGTCACAACTCATCTCCGAACACCATGCCACCTACTTGGAGTATGAGCCAACCTCACTGTACTGGACCATAGGCCACCCGACTGCCGCCCAAGCCTCACCCAGGCTGAAAACACCGCGGTAAAATCCACCAAAGTCGGAAGGACGGGCTATGGTCCAACTCTGTGAGGTGACTCGCACTCCAAGAAAGTAGTTTGGAGTTTGGTGTTAGTGATGAATTGTGGGAATCATCGATAGCTCTGTGAAGCTTATGGACAACTACTCCGAGGAATTGGCGCGGGACGATAACACACCTTTTATAATTCTGTCTGCATCTGCCTCACTCAAATGAGGAATAGTATGATTAAATCCACTCATATGAGAAAGAAAAACCATTTCTGCTACAAGCTTCGAGGTAGTTATCCACAAATATCATGGAGTATCCGTGAACCTTTCATGACAACCCTAAGCACTATGCCATCTTCTTCGAATTTTTTGATGTAGAGTCACTGTTTATCCGAATGCTGCTCAAGCATCACCCAAATGAGGAGCACTGTGAGAAAATCCATCCATATCGACAAAAAAAAAACTATCTACAAACATCGAGAACGCACCGAATTTCTCGAATTCATGCATTCATCGCAAGCACAGTTCTCGCGGATTGGCCTGATGGTCTGAAATTTCAAACGTTGCATTGGAGATGTAAAAATCGTTCGTGTTGGATGAAAAGCGCTTTTATCTAAAAAGAATGCAATGCCTGCATGCCGCAATGCCTTAAATTTTTCAAGAGCATTGCGTTCTGTTTTTTTCCCTTTCCCCCTTCTTTGACACAACACACCTCTCCGGTGAACCTAGGTTCCATGATAGCGTGCGACGTCGTAGAGTGACCTGAAGCGCATCGGATGAAGCGAACGACGATAATGATCCGAAGGAAGCAAAAGATGAAGAGAGAGAATGTGAAGCGAAATTCAAATTTTAAGCACTGAATTTTACCGCCGGGAACGGTGGTCATTTTCGCTTAAGGACCATCATGCGACTACCACCCACGCAAGCGTGGGCTGCCCACGAGCGCGGTCCCGGTGCAGTTCTAGTCGATGAAGGAACCGACTTTTCAACTATTTTCTAGGTTTTAACCTAATTTAGGTTCAGAACTACTCATTTGCATCGCTAACTGAGATCGCAACCTCGCCTCTACTGTGTCTACTTGCAAGAAAACCTGTCCTCTGACACTTTAACTTCATCTTCCAGTCCTTTGAGAATCTTGAGCGATTCTTGCAATATAGCAAGACTTACGCTGCAGTAAACTTTAAAATTGCGCTTTCTAAATATTTTTTGTCGTCAAAAGAATGGAACAAAACCACCATAAGATCCTTGCTGCCCGTAGCGTTAAAAAAAACAATGAGGATACAGTGAGCGTCCACCCCGCGACAGCCGCTACATATTTGCTGTGCAGCGCCTATTGACAGCGCTGTTCTTCGCTGTGAATGGTTTTCTCCAACGCCGGAACCTATCCTGTTCTTACAGTATGACCCATACACACTTATGCTAATCCACTTTTCTTAATATTAACGTAAATACAACTAAAAATCGCGGAATAGAGGGACAACAAAGGCAAAGAACTGGATCATACAAGCGAATGCTAAAATTTGCGAGATCAATGCTTTCCTTGGCAATGCATAGACATTTTGCTTATGATATAAGCCACTGAAAACTTCCTATAGTCTTGCTGCGCCAGCAATTTGCCTCACAACTTTCAAATGAGCCACTAATTCCGTTTGGATCTGTCGAGCCTATGAGGTATAGCCTCGCTGATATGTTTATAAACACAATTATGGTTAATTGTATGTTTGTAGATGCCAAGAGAAGCACTATGCCAAAAACGTCATGGTACCCATTACAAATATAAACTGTAGTGAAGGGCTAGCACATTAAGTTAGCCACGAATTGGTAGGATGAGGCAGTTCTTACTCCTTGAAGACATCAAACTATGCCAGAAAGCGTTTCCCAAGATAAAGAACATGAAGTGGCATTACCCATCATTCAAATAAAAGGATAAAGTGGTCGGCGTTAATCAATCCCGTCACGAGGGATGCGCCACGCATTCGACTTCATCTGAGCATCGTAGAGGCGTTGAATGCGTATGTGCCCTGTGCAATGACTTGCGGGGGGCACCCGATGTACCAAGTCAGTGCTTCATCCTCCCAGACTCCTCTGGTACCAATTCACCGACCCCGGAGGGATGGAAGGCTTGGTTGGCCTCGGGCGGGATCGAACCATCGATCGTGTGCGTCAAATATCATCATTCAAATATCCAAAAAAAAACAACATAGTGGAACCGATCATCACCACAAAAAATACCGCGTTGAATAAGAAGAATCTCTAACCCGATAGTCTTCCTTGAAGAAATTCCCTCCTCAAATTCGTCGCGATGACCAGTCGTTTTGCATGAACCATCGCCATACCATCTGTAAACAGATCCTAGTGAGTGTAAATACAAAATCAGTTGCCTATAATTATGTATCTAATGAACAAGGCAGTGGAAGTACTGCCAGATCACTGGCCAGAGGGTAAGGGAAGGTTATGTTCCTTGAGCAGGAACTACGGAGTCGTAGTTGTGGAACCAAATCTGTCACACTCATTTCACTTTGCATGCACAATCAAATCGCTGTTCAGAATTTATCATTTCTTATTTTCCATGAGTTTTGTGTCCACTATGAGAAGGGCTGTGAGCAATTGACAGCCGATTTTCGATGCAAACTCTCAACATGCAGCAATTCAACGCAAAACAAAATTGAAAAGGGGTCAATTTTAGGTGGTTTTAGAAAAGTCAAAAACACCCTGAGAAAGAGTGGAGCTGGGCGACTGACTACAATAGCCCGTTCCACAGAAGATAGTTGAAGACTCCACAAAGAAAAAAGAACGCGAGAAAGGGTGTGGTGACCAGAAAGGTAGGCACCACGCATGAATTCTCAACTATCGCCGCGTTTGAAACAGACTATATCTGCTAATGCTCCATCACCTACCTGCCCCAGTATGACGGCTGCCAGCCTTGTTAAGCGTTAGCAGAGTCTCACTAGAGTAATTTTTTGGTTTTGGAAAGGGTAACAGGTCCATAGGTGGAATAGTTGTGAGAACGGGTCCGTGAAAGTGAAGGTTGGCGAGAGGAATCGTAGATGGCTGAGTGAAGGTCACTCAACGCCAGGGGCGTCGACCGGGGGAGGGGGAAAACCCCCTAATATCACTTAGCTCAAGGCGTCGAAGTATGCATAGATTGCATAATATTATCAGAACGGCGTGCCAAATTTCTAAAAAAATTCAGACGCGCAGAAGTAGGAACCGCGCCGCGCCCCGTCTTGGGCGCAGTAGTGAACCATTTCCAAATGTCAGGTTGCTAGGGAATAGAGGAAGATTTGCTCTTTCTAAAGATATTCAAATTTCCCTGATTGCTTTTGAATCCACGTCAAAATTTTTCTACCAATTTGGGCTATTTTCGAACTTTGAGTGGATTTTTCAGGATTCATTGAAATCCTTTTCCGGATGTCAGGTTGCCATCATGTTCAGCTGACGATTCTGCGTCGATTGATACCTGGATGCAGGATGGATCTTCTCTGGGAAGCTCGGAATGCCGGTTGGTGAGAACGCTATAGCGGGCATTCTCATCGCAAAAACGAGGAAGTACAGAGATGGAAGAGACGCAGACAAGGGCAAATGAGAACGCCCGTTACAGCGTTCTCACCAGTCGCCATTCTGAGCTTCCCAGAGAAGATCCATCCTGCATCCAGGTATCAATCGACGCAGAATCGTCAGCTGAACATGCTGGCAACCTGACATCCGGAAAAGGATTTCAATGAATCCTGAAAAATCCACTCAAAGTTCGAAAATAGCCCAAATTGGTAGAAAAATTTTGACGTCTATTCAAAAGCAATCAGGAAAATTTGGATACCTTTAGAAAGAGCAAGTCTTCCTCTATTTTCTAGCAACCTGACATTTGGAAATGGTTCACTACTGCGCCCAAGACGGGGCGCGGCGCGGTTCCTACTTCTGCGCGTCTAAATTTTTTCAGAAATTTGGCACGCCGTTCTGATAATATTATGCAATCTATGCATGAAATGAATTTTTCTTTAAAGTCACTATGTTGTGTTTACTTGTTTTCACATTAGAGTTTTGCAGTCGGGTTCCGGATATTTCCAAAAATAAACGTTGAAAATTCAAAAAAATTCATTTATTTCTCCAGTCTGTTCTCATCCATAGTTTCCCTTCAGCTCCAATCTCCGAATATTTTCCAGTAGTACTGTTACTCTGCCGCTACCACTTAATCATGTTTCCTCAACCCTTCTCCAGTCCCAGGGTCGACCAAAAAGTGAAGGTTGGGTGAGACTCATTCTCAGGGTATTCCACCTATGAACAGGTCTTCTTCTGGAAACTCGTTGGGAAATGTGACAGGGTCATAGCAAAACTAGCTAGATTTAAAGAAAAGGAATTTAGAACTGAAAATCGATGTGGAGAAATTCAAAATGTTCCTCTAGAACGTGAAGGATTGAACCCCGGTGTCGTTCCTGCACAAAGAGAAGAAGGAGCGGGTGGTGTTCATAACGCGGGCCCGTTCGCGTCCTCCCCCTTTCAATTCCGCTCCTTCCGAAGGGCTTGTAAGTGCCTAGTTCCTTTACATCAGCAGTGTTTATCTGCATACAGGGAACTCCAAACGGCTGTGTGCAAGGGGCAGGACCGCGGCGCGGCGTGACACTCGGGTTGTCTACTGCTGGGAAAAGCAGACAACCAAAGGCCACATGCAGAACGTCTGTATCTCTGCTCAAGAGATCCGCACCGCAGTCCCGCCCTTTGCATAGGGTCTTTTGGAATTCCCTGTATGTCTTGTCTCATAAGATAATACCACCTCGGTAAAGAAAGTAAACAACACCACATACAAGGAAAATGGAAAATCACAACAAACCATATCTAAATATATAGTGGTTGATGAGCTCTAACCTGATGAGCACTGCCGATGATGACCATCCTCGATGCCAGTGAGTTCCATAACAGGATATCCAGCCATTTGGTCTTAACATCAAGGGGTGACAGTCCCATCCTCTGAGCATTCAACGACCAAGCAATTGATGACCAGCATCCATCCACAAGATAGCAAGTCCCGTTGGCCAGCGATGGTTGAAGTAAGTCTGGTTAGCATAGTTAAGCAAGAACACGAAATGAAGCTGAAGCATAGTTACATTAACAATGGTAAAACTTCCACCGATGGCAAACTTCAACGGAACTATTATGGATACGGATTCCCACAGAAACAGGGGAAAAGGGAGTTGGCGGGGGAGGGGGAGGGGTCATAGCTGGAATAGTGGGGAGACAGCCTTAGCAAATGTGAAGGTTGTCGTGAAGGTTGTCTCTCATACAGGTGAGGGCATGAGGACGGGAGGAGGAAGGTGTTTACTTCTTAGTCTTTAGTAAATGTTAACCTAATAGTTGTATTTATTTTTATTTGTTCATTTATTCATATATTCTTTATTTCATGTTATGTTCATGACCTCGTTTAGGGCATTCAAACGTAAAATGGATAGAATTTCGATGCACCGTTGCATGAGCTGTGAAATGGTATATAACGTGTGTTCACAAGCTTCTTCCTAGCATGGGTCGATTTTCTGCCGAAGTATTGGAGAATGGAAAAGTAGGGTTCGGTTGGGAGGGCGTCATGGACGGAAGGATGAGGACGGAAAAAAGTACGGTCTCGTGGTTATTGGGTAAGGTTTGCAATTTATGGCAGTGCAGAGCAGGAGTCCCGAGATGACCTGCAACCCCATGCCGTTTTCGCCAAAGTTGAGAAACTTTCCGCTGCATTGATGTTTGTCGCCCTGCCATCGGCCCTAGGAAGAAGCATCCACTGATCCGCAGAAGCATTTCCGAGATTCTCCTCTTTAAGCAGTCTTAGGACGTATATAATGTCCCAAGAAAAGTCTTCTTCTCAAGGTTATAGATCCTCGTGAAGTCAGGAAAAATTCAAGGTATGCCAATTTCGCGCGCCTACCGAGCTCAGACGAAAAGGCAGGGGGATGCAGATCATCTCGGGACCCCTGCTCTGCACTGCTATGAAGAGCAAACCTTACCCTATAACCACGGTACCGTACTTTTTTTCACATCCCCATCCTTTCGTCCATGACGGCCTCCCAACCGAACCCTACTTTTCCACTGTACTTCGGCAGAAAATCGACCTATGCCAGAAACAAACTTGTGAACACATGCTATGTATCACTTCATAGTTCATGCAACGATGCATCGAAATTCTATCCATTTTACGTTTAGAAGAGACGAAGAAGAAAAATAATCGAACGAGTGTTATGCCGGCCCGAAGGTGGGCGGAGCCTCTATGTCGGGGTATTCCACCTACGGGAGGGGTGGTGGAGAGGGGGCACCACGTTGAAATTTGAGCCCATAAGTAGATTCCGCACAACTACCATGACAGCACTCTGTTCTATGCAAATTGTGTGATAAGGTATGAGAACTTCAAATCCTTGGTTCTCATCATTTCTTTCACGGCGACGGTGTCGTTGGGTGACGGATGACGCCTAGGACCATTTTTACACGTTGGTGCCCAACTCCCTTTTCGCGGAGATATCAAACGGTACATCGCAATCGCATGGTAAACATCAGCTAAAAATTCAACACATGGAAGCTTCATTGTGATTGAGAATATGACCAAAACAAAGATGAAATAAAATGCACAACCATGGAAAGTGGCAACAGAAACAAACTTGAAATACCAGCTCAACTTCTTTACAGAGAAAACAATACCAGAGACAACAACTGACGCTTTCAATATTCAACAGAAACCGGTCAAGAACATTAATAGTACACGTAGTCACGTCACCCAAATATATAGCACAAGAAAATAGTCGAATGAGTTGTGAGAGTCCATCCGACGCAGAATTGACACTGATCGATGAGCGAAGCTATGGCTTCTGCTGAAAAAGTATTAAACTAATGTAATTAGGAAGTTACATGGACCGACAATCGCCACTGAAAACCTCACAATGGGTGGAGCGTCCCATCACTCCTCCCACGTTGAGATGCTTTCACTTAAAGGCAGAGTCCCACCTCAAGATCGTTTTTGAGATTTCAACGTTATAAGAATCTCCAAGAGCTGTTGATCACAACGGTATACGTTATTCCATGCAAGACTGGTAAAAAACCGCATTTCCGAGCCGCAATTTTTAAGGAGTCTTTGGGAGGAGCCAGGGACGGAGCTAAGAAACTTTCCGAATCATTCATTCTAGGAAGACCTAAGATCGCAGCAAGTAACCCTCCCGAATTTTGAACCAGTTGTCAATACTTAACTAAAGAACTTTCAAAACTCACTTCATCGTTTGTGTCATCCTCAACCTCCAAGATTTCGTTGACGCTGAAGCCGCGAACTAAACAACTGTGGTGTGAGTGAGCATCAACAGAGTATGCAAAAAAAGAAGACCAACCTCTCTTAGGCGGAGGAGGACCATCATCCTGAGGCTCTTCCTTGACAACAGCCTCCGGCTGTGCAGGCGTGCAAGCTTCCGTGCGTTGCTCAGTGTAGGAAGGGGCAAATGGGCCAACTTCAGTAACCCCAGTGGTTTCTCCCACGATCCCATTGATGGTGCAGTCCATTGGCGTGCTAAAAGGATCGCAGTCAGTGAAATCGTAGTGTGAGAAGCTAATCAAATTAGGCACTATTCAACTTCCACTGACCAAAAATCTTCAAAAAATGCTGAACATGATATTCGGAAAGGTAGCAAACAGAAGAGCCTCCTACTAAACATAGTAAACACAGTTCGTTGATGCTTTTCAAGCGTAGCGGTCCGCCATGAATGATTGTCTACATTTTTGATAAGAACATAAGCTGAACATCCACTGCGAAATATTATAAAATGCGCTGTCATAAAGAAGGCAGCGTTCATGAGGAATGACAAGTCGTGACAACTGCCAGCTGTACAGTGTGGCCTGTGCAAGGAATACCATGTCGCGCATCATGAAGATGATAGCTTACCCTGTGTGAAGGATTGAGGACCATGTTCGGGTTAGGGCCTAAACACGGTTTTTATGGGAATACACACAAAAACGTTACACGCAGCAGCACTGTCATACGTCACCGTTCAATTAAAACTACGCTTTAAGTGCTTCCGATCTACTCATCTAATTATGTCATACTCATGCTATTAAAGGGGAGTTACACATATCAAGTGTAACGCCGGCGAATCTTAGTCACTTTATTGGGGGGGGGGGAATTAGTGGCGAGCCTACAAGTGCATAGTGTGATGGCACACGGGTTCATAGCAGCCTGCTATTGCCAGATATCATTATTCCGGGTGTGGGTCATGATGAGGCAAAAGTGGGTGGGCAATGTGTCTGCGATTGGTTCATTCGAACCCTCGCCCCGCCCTTCGGCACCTACTCGCACTAATTCGCGCGCGATTTCACCATAGTTGCCCATGCAAATTTGAATGTGAGCGCGGACGAGTCAACGCCGAAGGGCAGGAAGACGCCGCCCCATTTCGCCTCATCATGACCCACACCCCATTATTCCCAGCATATACCCACCCATTCGAAACAGGGTTATCTGACATCTCGAATCAAATAAAAAGAAGTCAGATGGATTTGTAAACTTTGAATCCACTATTTTTAAAAAATCGGCCTTCTTATAATTATTGTGACACTCTAAGTACATTTGCCTGCCTACACGCCACCTCTCATAACTGGACCATCCCACAGAACAGGGTCGACAAGCCGGTTCGACAGAGATGTAGCGAAATAATAAGCAGAAAAATCATAGGAAGCTGTACCTGACATTGCTTTGAAAGTTGGCGGGGTAATCCGGCATGCGTTGAAAGTTGGCGGGGTAATCCGGCATGCGTTGATAGTTGGCGAAGTAATTCGGCACGGGCTGGTAGTTGACGGGGGGATTCATCACGTATGGAATTGTGTAATATGGGTAAGGCACTTGAAGCGCATTGCTATTCGGATCTAAACACCTACATTATACAACAGCAATAAACAATAGGATTGAAACCAATAATTATAAACAGGATCAAGCATGATAATGAGAAGTCGGCCTCAGTTCTGTAATTCAGTTGCGATCGTTCACACGAGACAGGACTCATACCAAAGGTGATAATTTTCCTGAGTGCTGCCTTTAATCCAAGACAGGCGAATTTGCTATGGACATCGAGAGGACAGCATACGGGGGTAAGAGGAAGGACCGTCAATGGTTGTTGAACTACTCACCACCAGTTGGATAGTAGAAAAATGGCGGAAACGGTGCGAGAGGAGTAAGTGGGCTCTGGAACTCCTCTCTCCTGTAGTGCCAAACGGGACGACCACCAATGTAGGGAGGCGTCGCACTGAAACAACAACAATACGCTTGATGTAGTTGGATCTTACAAAATTCAGTTATGAGAGGTATTAAAGGCTTGTTTAAATGATCTGGAACAATTAAGAAGCACCCTGAGTAGTTGCGAGAAGAGTTGAATCTTGCTTTAACTGGTGGTAGTGGTTCAAGAGTAGACAAAAAATCCTTTACCATGTACTTAATTCACATTGATCGAACTCCACGCAGAACATTGGGAAAGATCAGTGATTTTCTTGGGGATAATCTGGTCAAGATTAGGAGATGACTCCTACAGAAAAGACCAAGCCCAATCTCAGAAAAAAGAAGGTATGAGAAAAGACAAATGACGATAATTTCCTGTCATGACTACCGTCCTTCGGTCATACGGTCATCGCCGTAGAATCTGAAAAATTTCGCGGGATTCGCGTCTTTCGCGGGATTTGCGGGATTTTCTCGTAACTTGCTTAAAAATGATTTATTGTGAGAGGGAAAAGAACTATGGGGTTTTATACAATGTCCTGCTCATGCTCACACACTAATCGCCTCGGATTGAAGGACGGGAGCTGTCAGCAAATATTTCAATAAATTCGTTAATTGCCTTGACTCTGCCCACTAATTGGGGTCAGACGCTAAAATTTTCACAGCTTTTCGTTACAACTAACTAATTGGACATCTGGGACAGATTTTAATGGCAGTATCGCTTTTAGGATTTGATGACGTATAGCTTGATGCGAAAATTATTCGGAAACCCTACAGTTTTTTTTATCCGCAAAATAAGGCATTTTCCCCAATTGCATGGCTTTTTTCAGCTGATAGAAGAAATCTGGAGAGCTATGCTGATTCTATTAATTTTCAGCAAACATATATTGATGTGCTGTGCACTGGGGTCAGCTTGCTTCAACTACTCGGTTATAAGCTTGCTGCGAAGTTAGTGATATGAGCAAAATCATGGGAATTAGTGGCAATTAATCAGCAAATTTTCTCTTTGGTAGATTTCCTTTCCAGGTGTCTTTAGGGGAGGAAGTAAACTACTCTACGCTTTAACTGTTGCACAGGTTTTCTACTGTAATCACGACACTCTAAGCAGAATAACCCTCCTTCAAAGAGGCCAAAAATCAAGTGTGTAAAATTATCAGCACCAGAAGCCGTCTCCCTGGTGTTGGACGCCGGGGAACCCTCAGTTCTGTGGTGAGGGCCGCCTCCCTTGGATGTTGGACGGCGGCGCTCTCTCAGCTAAGTGGTGGAGCCGTCTCCCTGGTGTTGGACGCCGGGGGCTCCCTCAGCTCAGTGGTGAGGGCCGCCTCCCTTGGATGATGGACGCCGGGGCACCCTCAGCTAAGTGGTGGAGCCGTCTCCCTGGTGTTGGACGCCGGGGAACCCTCAGTTCTGTGGTGAGGGCCGCCTCCCTTGGATGTTGGACGCCGGGGCACTCTCACCTCAGTGGTGTAACCGTCTCCCTTGCGTGTTGGACGCCGGGGGCTCCCTCAGCTCAGTGGTGAGGGCCGCCTGCCTTGGATGTTGGACGCCGGGGCACTCTCAGCTAAGTGGTGGAGCCGTCTCCCTGGTGTTGGACGCCGGGGAACCCTCAGTTCTGTGGTGAGGGCCGCCTCCCTTGGATGTTGGACGCCGGGGCATTCTCAGCTCAGTGGTGGAGCCGTCTCCCTGGTGTTGGACGCCGGGGAACCCTCAGTTCTGTGGTGAGGGCCGCCTCCCTTGGATGTTGGACGCCGGGGCACTCTCAGCTAAGTGGTGGAGCCGTCTCCCTGGTGTTGGACGCCGGGGGCTCCCTCAGCTCAGTGGTGAGGGCCGCCTCCCTGGTGTTGGACGCCGGGGAACCCTCAGCTGTGGTGAGGGCCGCCTCCCTTGGATGTTGGACGCCGGGGCACTCTCACCTCACTGGTGGAGCCGTCTCCCTGGTGTTGGACGCCGGGGCACTCTCACCTCACTGGTGGAGCCGTCTCCCTGGTGTTGGACGCCGGGGAACCCTCAGTTCTGTGGTGAAGGCCGCCTCCCTTGGATGTTGGACGCCGGGGCACTCTCACCTCAGTGGTGCAACCGTCTCCCTTGGATGTTGGACGCCGGGGCACTCTCAGCTCAGTGGTGTAACCGCCTCCCTTGGATGATGGACGCCGGGGCACTCTCAGCTAAGCGGTGAGGGCCGCCTCCCTTGGATGTTGGACGCCGGGGGCTCCCTCAGTTCTGTGGTGAGGGCCGCCTCTCTTGGATGTTGGACGCCGGGGCACTCTCACCTCAGTGGTGTAACCGTCTCCCTTGCGTGTTGGACGCCGGGGGCTCCCTCAGCTCAGTGGTGAGGCCCGCCTCCCTTGGATGTTGGACGCCGGGGCACTCTCAGCTAAGTGGTGGAGCCGTCTCCCTGGTGTTGGACGCCGGGGCATTCTCAGCTCAGTGGTGGAGCCGTCTCCCTGGTGTTGCACGCCGGGGAACCCTCAGTTCTGTGGTGAGGGCCGCCTCCCTTGGATGTTGGACGCCGGGGCTCTCTCAGCTAAGTGGTGGAGCCGTCTCCCTGGTGTTGGACGCCGGGGGCTCCCTCAGCTCAGTGGTGAGGGCCGCCTCCCTTGGATGATGGACGCCGGGGCACTCTCAGCTAAGCTATGAGGGCCGCCTCCCTTGGATGTTGGACGCCGGGGGCTCCCTCAGTTCTGTGGTGAGGGCCGCCTCTCTTGGATGTTGGACGCCGGGGCACTCTCACCTCAGTGGTGTAACCGTCTCCCTTGCGTGTTGGACGCCGGGGGCTCCCTCAGCTCAGTGGTGAGGCCCGCCTCCCTTGGATGTTGGACGCCGGGGCACTCTTAGCTAAGTGGTGGAGCCGTCTCCCTGGTGTTGGACGCCGGGGCATTCTCAGCTCAGTGCTGGAGCCGTCTCCCTGGTGTTGGACGCCGGGGCATTCTCAGCTCAGTGGTGGAGCCGTCTCCCTGGTGTTGGACGCCGGGGAACCCTCAGTTCTGTGGTGAGGGCCGCCTCCCTTGGATGTTGGACGCCGGGGCTCTCTCAGCTAAGTGGTGGAGCCGTCTCCCTGGTGTTGGACGCCGGGGGCTCCCTCAGCTCAGTGGTGAGGGCCGCCTCCCTTGGATGATGGACGCCGGGGCACCCTCAGCTAAGTGGTGGAGCCGTCTCCCTGGTGTTGGACGCCGGGGAACCCTCAGTTCTGTGGTGAGGGCCGCCTCCCTTGGATGTTGGACGCCGGGGCACTCTCACCTCAGTGGTGTAACCGTCTCCCTTGCGTGTTGGACGCCGGGGGCTCCCTCAGCTCAGTGGTGAGGCCCGCCTCCCTTGGATGTTGGACGCCGGGGCACTCTCAGCTAAGTGGTGGAGCCGTCTCCCTGGTGTTGGACGCCGGGGCATTCTCAGCTCAGTGGTGGAGCCGTCTCCCTGGTGTTGGACGCCGGGGAACCCTCAGTTCTGTGGTGAGGGCCGCCTCCCTTGGATGTTAGACGCCGGGGCACTCTCAGCTAAGTGGTGGAGCCGTCTCCCTGGTGTTGTACGCCGGGGGCTCCCTCAGCTCAGTGGTGAGGGCCGCCTCCCTCGGATGTTGGACGCCGGGGCACTCTCAGCTAAGCGGTGAGGGCCGCCTCCCTTGGATGTTGGACGCCGGGGCACTCTCACCTCACTGGTGGAGCCGTCTCCCTGGTGTTGGACGCCGGGGCACTCTCACCTCACTGGTGGAGCCGTCTCCCTGGTGTTGGACGCCGGGGAACCCTCAGTTCTGTGGTGAAGGCCGCCTCCCTTGGATGTTGGACGCCGGGGCACTCTCACCTCAGTGGTGCAACCGTCTCCCTTGGATGTTGGACGCCGGGGCACTCTCAGCTCAGTGGTGTAACCGCCTCCCTTGGATGATGGACGCCGGGGCACTCTCAGCTAAGCGGTGAGGGCCGCCTCCCTTGGATGTTGGACGCCGGGGGCTCCCTCAGTTCTGTGGTGAGGGCCGCCTCTCTTGGATGTTGGACGCCGGGGCACTCTCACCTCAGTGGTGTAACCGTCTCCCTTGCGTGTTGGACGCCGGGGGCTCCCTCAGCTCAGTGGTGAGGCCCGCCTCC
>JBAJFG010000403.1:0-91256 GCA_037903475.1 Ancylostoma caninum
GGAATGAAATGTTGCTAGCTACAAATCTTTCCCCTTACGGCAAATGGTTTGCTGTGGAGCAAGCTTATTACGAACACTGATATGCCGGGAGCCGATGGATCTCTTTTCGGCCATGTGAAAAGGCAATTTTTAGAACCTTATACACAGTCAGTGAACAGTTCACACCTAATTTTTTTAAGCTAAAATAGCTCCCAAAATAAACTATTGATAGCAAATAACAGTATAATTAAGTAACTAGACTTCGTCGCGCTTAAATAAACGCGAAGTATTTTTTCGTCAGTGATTCTCAGAAAATTATATGTGAGTTTTTATTTTCGGAATTCCATGACCAGAAGCTTTTCCAGGAGGTATGGATGTGTGGAGCCAGCAGTTATTGCCATTTTTGAGCTCATCCATTTCGTGAGCAAAATGAATAGGGACCACAATATTTTCGGAAATTTTTCATTAAATAGGAGGCAGTCAACTTAACTTTTTTCATGACCCTCATGATAAATACATGCAGCTCTAGCAGGGTTCTGGTCTCATTAGGGCCGAAACAAAACAACTAGCAGACGATATTCATGGAATTCAATCAGAATAGATGAGCGATTATCTGAATTACATAGTCTCTTTGGTGATGAGCAGTTGCTCATCATTATGAAGCGATTCGCCTTATTTTTCCCAGGAAAGGGAGGAAAATATCCCTAGAAAAGCTCTAAGTGCGTCTGTATTTTTGAGAATAATAGGTGTAGCTATTGTGCAGATACCATAAGCAAAAGCAGCAAAAGTAACTAGTTTAGATGTTAGAGGTAAAGAGTTATGTCTATATTACCGCATAGTACTCTACCAGAAATTCAATTAGGAATGTGTTGTCACCAGTGCTCTGATGCAAATTCAATTGTCTATAGCATTTTCCTTTGCAGTGAATGGGCACTTAGGGGCGGGTAGGGTGTACCACGAAGAAAAAGAAAAGGGTCAGCTGATTTACAACGAAGTAGTGCTTCCACTTACCAGTTTGGTAGAACCCTGGATACTAGGGCGATAACTCTGGAGCATTAGGCTGTAAAAAATTACTACCACCTCCGCCAAATAGAGCCCGATGAAGTGCCAAATTCCAGCATTCAGGTAGACGCTTACCGACTCAGGTGTTGTCCTTCGAGGAAACATTTATTTGGCAAACTTCTCCTGATTCACGTGGAGTAGCTTGTTGGATTGATGGTTACCTTTTTGGGATTCTTTTAAGCTGGCGTTTTGTTGCATCGATGGATGAAAAGTTGTCTAATGACGTCTCTAGTTACTCATCAACGACTGTAGCTGAGCATGTGACGACTCCTCGCCTACTTCCCAAGTGTTCCGCAAAGTTTCTGGTGGCCACTACGTCATTCCGGACCAAGGAAGAGCGATTCGCACCCACGTGGGTGTGGCGTGCCGCCATTCTGGCAAGGAGTGCCGCGACAAATACCGCAGCTGAACAGAACGATCGCTAAGTGTCCGGGTCAAAGAACGCGTGGTTTTGAAGAGTTCACTACTCTGATGTACTTACATACTAGTCAACGGAACAGGCAGATTTGGTACATCAGCACTTGAAAGCGGCACATGTCCCAGAGTTTATTTAGTAGTGAAATCATATGTTCTACGCAAATAAAGAGCACCAATTCAAAAAGCGACCACGTTATGTACAATTTCGAACAGATGATGATTCTCCGAACGGGTTCTGCTGATCATTTTAGCTTAGCTGAAGAATTCAGCTATGAATTTAAAATCTATCCCAAAATTTACTAATTTTGCTAGTAGTCAACCAGCTCAACTTTCTAGCTCTCCCAAGAATCTATGACAAACTTGCATTTGTGGTGCGGGAGCACCCAGGGACTATATAATCCGACATTGTTTGCGAATGTCCTCAAGGTGCGCGATAGCTATGTGTACGATGTGATGTTTAGGACGATGTGTCCATCATAGGAATAGGAATTAAGAACACATTCATTGTATATTTATTTATTTATTTATTTATTTATTTATTTATTTATTTATTTATTTATTTATTCGTTACACCAAAAGTGGTGTGCCGATCAGTACAGATATTGCCAGGAAATGAAAATATCGATGAACCTTAAAGCAAACTATCAGAGCAACTTGTGACAGACTAAGCAGTAAAAGAAAAAGATGATGAACTAGGACTTGACTTGGTTGCATTTACTTATTCGTTTGTTTATTCATTCGTTAGTCAAACTATATCCTATTATTGAGCGGAGTAGCGCTCCAATGCAAGTTTTGAAAAGATATGGAACGATTGAGTCTCTGAGTCCTATTTTTGCCTGTCCAGCTTAACTTTTCCAGATACATGGTCGCCATCCATAATTCCATAGTTTGTGACTCTATTGATTCCTGTGCCACTTCCTCTTTTCGCTCGAGAATAGCTTCATTTACTGACCGTCGGATTTCGAAAGTTCGCTGACAGTATTGTATGATAGCCAACTTTCCTTCCCACGATAATGTCGCTTTTTTACTTGATAAAGCTCCAAAGTCAGATGAATATACATCTGGATGCCTCAACAAAGCAGATGGCGATAATTACGAGGCAATCGACTCATTACGTTGCTCTATCGTAGCATACTGAATAACCGCTTTCCGTAAGTTGCAGCATTGGCAACGAAAATTCCAGTGGGTGCTGCCTGATGGGAGTCACAAGATTGTATCCTAGAAAATACACATAGACATCGTTAAGCTTTGTAGCACTCCAGTTCAGGGACTGTCAACAAAAAATATTTGTTTTTCGTATGTCTACGCAGGCGTGCTATGTTGCCAATTATTACTATTTGACGTTTATCATAAAGATCTGTCTGAAGGTGACTAAGAAATAACTAAATGAAGGAGTGGATATGGGAAAAACACTGTCCACCATGGAAGGGAGTAGAATTTCCATTTTTTTGAATACACGGGCTTTGTCATGTTCTTTGTGTCAAAATAGAGGTCAAAAGTATTGCAATAAATGGTTTTTCGCTCGTACAGTCGGGTCCGGCAGCCACTGCAAATGGGCGCCGGCGGGCGCCGGCCGCCGCCACCCTCCGGCGCCCCGGTATTAATGAGCTATAAATCACTCGAGCTTGGGAGAAAGCGAAGAAAAATACAATTTTAGTCCATAGTAGACAGAGTGCAGTGGATATGTTAAGGCTATAAAGCAGGGGACCATTTTCACAACTTTCACGTTTTTTTCATTTTTGTGATTTTCATGGGGAAAGATTTCTGAATACACAATAAGCGAAGCCAACTCTTCCATTTTCTGCTATAGTACACTGCTTCGCAAATACAAAAATGGCCGTTATTCTTCTATAGATGGACACAGTACTTCAGTTATCCCATCTGAATAATAAAGCTCATCCAATTCGGGATCCTCAGAAATAATTGAAATCCGTATAAATTGTTCCATATCCATTGCGAAGTAGTTCTACTGCCGTCACTTATCTTTCGTGGAGCAGTCCTTTACGGCGGAGTTACTCTCTCCCGGTTTCCCTCAACTTTGAAAAAGTGGTTTTTCACTATTACTTACACTATTACTACTACTTACACTTACACTTATCGTAGTTTATCTTCGAAATTTATGCAAAACGTTGCCGGATGCCTTCTTGGACTACCCGAAGGAGATCACGGGGGACGTTGCAAGCAGTGAACCCCAAACACTGCGATACTTAACTCTGGATCTCCAACGGAGTGGAACCAGCGATAGGGACAGATTGCAATCTGCCGCTCGAACCACTGAGCCATCCGGGCTACTTTTTATGTTGGAGTTTGTTAGATAACTGCAGCAGTCGTAGGCAGCATACTATATGTATTCGCAAAACGGGGGCGCAGGGCAAGATTCGATCCCCTGACCACCACAACGTCGATCATTCGCTCAATCCACTGAGCTACGCGCGCACGCGATGCAAATACAAATGGTGTCCACTATTACTTACACTTACACTTATCGTAGTTTATCTTAGAAATTTAGGTGAAAAGGGAGTTGGGTGGGGCCACTCCTGTGAAGCCTAAGCCTAAGCCTTAAACCCATTCTTAAGCACAGGGTTAGGCTTATCTACCCTGTCTACTATGGACTAAAATTTAATTGTATTTTTCTTCGCTTTCTCCCAGGCTCGAATGATTTATAGCTCATTAATACCGAGGCGCCGGAGAGTGGCGGTGGCTGGCGCCCGCCGGCGCCCATTTAAAGTGGTTACCGGACCCGTCTGTAACTTCTTTCACAATAGCCCTAGGCAGTTCAAGTTTTTATACGAGTTGTGATACTCATGCGGACTGGAATTAAGTAAAAACCCATCGATTTCGGGCAATCTTTATTTCAAGAATAGATTTTTATTCACAGAGGTCGAAATCTATTATTCGGTAAAGTTCACACTGTCTCAAAAACCTCATAAACAATTGTCACTGTTCTGTTTTTTACCTTCGTTAAAGGGTCGTATTGTGCCGTTGGCACTTTGTTGTGAAAATAAATAAAATAAATAAATAAATAATTCACTGTTGCTTCTTCTGTAAACAAGAGAGTTGGGTGTCAGGAAATTACGCAATGGTTTTAGATTTCTGCTGCATTTCACAGCAAATTGCTACATAAGAGAGAAAAATAGACAACAGCACATACATGCAATGGAATCTTCTTTGAAATGGTCACCACTCTTTTCGGTGCTCTTTTCAATCACTTGGTTTTTTTTTTGCTGTTGTTCACTTTCTCATTTCTCTCTTGTTTTTTTTTAATTATTACATTTTTATTTACTGCTGCACCGACTAAAAGTAATGAGAACTTTGTTCAAACCCTAATCCTTTTTCAGTACCATGCACATTCCTTAAGTAGCTGAATAAGTTCCAGGTGGAACAGCCTGGCTGTGCCAGGTGATGTCGCCGTATGTATGAATGTGGAAGACTTTTTTGCGGTTTAATTCTGTGAATTATCGAATTTGTATAGGACTGGGGGTCATCCTAATATGAGCGGGATTCAAGAGTCATTCCTACCTCCTCAAAACCAGGGGGGGGGGGGAAACGACAACCATGGAGAGGAAAATTTTGGTATTCACCCGGGCATTTGCAGTTTCCGGATGAATCATTAACCCCCCCCCCATGGTAAACACTTTAGTGCTGCCAAGGTTACCCCTTACCTGGTAACAACTAATATTCCACCCATACATGACGTCTGTACCGACCCACCAGTGCTATACGCATGAGTGGCGATCCAAGAGGCGTGGGAAAAAAAGTGACAGCTCCGCTGGGACTCAGATGGAATTACAAGAATGCTAGAAATAAAAAATAAGTACTTTAAGAATTCGGAATTTCATAAATCCATTCCCGGGCGCCACGTACGTCTGCCACTGCGACCCATGGATATTAGATTGTCCGTCCCATCCTTCCTACGATGCATCTAGTTCCAGGTTATTTAGCCCCTGACCCTGCTGACCTAAACAGGGATTAGCTATAATTTTCAGCGCACTCCATGCCATAGCAACTCTAACAAGCTAGCCGATCATCGAGTGTGGGGATAAGCGGGCGATTACCGCGCGAGCGTTTATCCCCTGATAGGCCCGCGCGCGCTGCATCCATCGCTCGCGCATCCTGCAGAGCACCGTATCTCCTCTATCTGCCCGTGCTGTACGTGTGTGCGTGTGTGTGTGTGGTGTGCGTGTGTGATAACTGGTTGTTGCGATTGTGAGGGTTTGTGTCGTTCGGGTGGTACTCGTCACGAGAGCTTCCCTGCCGCCGACGCCGCCGCCGCCGCCCTCTCTGCGCCGGCTCAGCTCGAATCCTCGAGCTCAGCGACGCCGGTGTGCCAATGGCGCTGAGCTCTCTCTCGCTGGCTGAACCTACCAACGCTATTGTTGTTCAGCCCAAAAATTTGACCCATGCTATCTTTGGCGATCTTCTGACGAGGGTTGTTGACAGGATTCCGAGCGCCATGTCAGCTGCTTCCATTTATATCTCGTGGATTACCCTTTCCGACTGGTTTGTATTGTCTAGTAGGCTAACCTACACAGAATCCATGACTTTTAAGCAGGATCTCTACGTTACTTTCCTTATTACTTGTTAATGAAGCTCTTCACACCCACGAAAACAAAAGTATATTCAAGGGAAAAGAGGCACGTGCATGTAAGATGCCTTATTCTTTCCTTCCATGTTATAGTGTCTCTTGTCCTTAGGACCAGATAACAATAGATACAATCAGATTTGAGTATTCAATTCCAAATGGATCAAAAATTCGGGTTTTTATGAAGAGGACGATACAGCTTCGGAGAAATGGCGGAGATGACAGCAAGTCTCTCTTTTGAATGTTCGATTTTTTTCCGTTGGTTCCTGAATTTTTGAATGAATTATCCGGTTTTCTTCCAATGGTACTTATAATTTATCTATTTAATTATATGTACTCAGGGTGCTCCATTAAAATCGTCTGAACGGATGAGTTTCAAGTATAATGACCTGTTTTCCTCACGAAAGCATGTTTTAAGGCTTTTAATTATTTTGAAGTTGTAAAGTATATGCGTTGGCTTCTGGAAGAGGATTCCTATACATACTTCTTCCCTCTTTTTGAAAACTTCGGCATTAAAAACTCAAAACTTCGACTACTTTCACGATTGCTTACTTAACTACTAGTGTTATGAACAAAGCATAACTTGTAATACGCATCCCTCACATAATCCAGATAAGATCTTCCCCTATTCCGTTATGGGACCATCTTTCCGTGTATCTCGGAAATTTCCAGGAATTCCCACCTTGTTTGACCTACAAATTTTCAAGAAACTCGACCTATATATACTCGACCTATATGTTCTGTCTCGAAAATGAGAGGATTATGTGGGCGACTCCATAACGTCGCGGCCCAAAAAGCGCAGCTGCACTCTAATAAATTACTGTACAGTAAAGTAAAAGTAAAAGCATGTTTGAAGTGAGAATGTCGAGTCGGTCGCGCCATGCATCTCATCCGTCAGTTATTTTGAGACAGGCTGTATTAAATGAACTAACCTTCAAGTGAATAATATCGGGCTTTCTGCTCTTGCAAGAAATATGAGGATGAGCAAACTTGACTCATCTGTCGTTCACGGAAAATTTGAGAAATTTATAGGACGCTTCTTTTTCTCCAAAGTGGGCAATTTTTCCATATAAAGACAGATAGACGTTTTTTTTGTGCAACTTACTTGTTCCAGTCTGCGTGGATAGCCGCTGAAAGGAGTGTTGAGATCCACCGGAAATTTCCTGAAGAGGTGGTCCTTGGATCTCGTCCCTCAACCTGGACATGCGTCGCAGAGCATAGCTGACAGATAGACGACATGCTATAAGTACACATGTCCCAGATTATCCTTTTGAACTCCACGAGATCTTCTTTGACGTCACGGGAACTCCTCTCCATTAAGACCTCTTCCCCAGTGTTTGCCGATGGCTTCGGGAAGCCATTCTGGATCTGGACACAGCATTTCAGCCCTAAGCGACTTCTGGAAAATTCTGTGAACAGTTAGTGCAATTTTCTAGGGCAAGAGTTCGACGAGCTGCTGCTGCTGCTGCTCCTTCAGCGCCGAGGAGGACATAGTATTGTAGACGGGGGGAAGCGCTGTAATGCTTCGTAGCGCAATGTTTGCATAATCGGGGGGTGGCCGCCTGCCGAATGATGCACCTACCAAATCTCCTACTCGCGCTCTGCGCTGGTACCTCAATGTCCCGGGAAGGCGTTTGGTTCGGTCCAATTTGCTTCTATTTCCATCCAAGGCTGGATTCCGGCATGTCCAGAGCGGACAAATTTGGCCTACGAGTCTTGTTTTGCTGGGGAATGTTTATATGACTAGGAAAAAGTATTTGACTAAATTTGAATGAACTCATGGGTTTTTTGATGCAGATTGAGTAGCATAAAACATTTCCCATTATCTCTTGGCAGATTTAATCTGGAAGGCCAAATTTATCCGTACTTTTTAGTCCGGAATCCAGCTCCAGAAGTTGCGCCCCCGTTAGAACTATCAGAAATATTTTAATGATCTGCTAGCTCACTTTTATTACATTCTCTTTCTGAGAGTAACTCTCATCCATTTTGGAGGGTAACACTGTGCCTTGGCATTATAAATCACGTAAATAAATAAACGGATAAATAGGTGGGGATCCAGCTTCTGCTCGCTAACTATTTTCTTGATTTCCCTGGGTTTTCCGTGATTCTTGATTTTTATCGCTCTTAATAATGTAAATCTATATGCACTTATTATGTCTTGCACTTCCAATATTCCACCTTTTTTCCAATCTTCTTACGTACTCTCAATATTTCCCAACAAGTTTCCACGAAACGTCCGGAAAATATACTATAAAGAAGTGCAAAGAGCCATGTAATTCCTCAGGGCTGCTTCCCCACTACTCAGAACTATCCAATGAACTTGTTCCTGTAGCTTTTTTCCCTACACCCTGAAGTGCTTTTGGGAGTGATATGGCCACGCCCACTCCGGAATGCACAACTACGATTGGGGGGGGGGGGTGATCACTCGTCGCTACCTGTGTTTTTTGCTGCATTCTGAAAATGGGCGGAGCTTCCACGAAGCTTCGAGAATCGCACGTAGAGTATAGGGAAGTACTTGAGCGATCCACTGCGGTTTTTCTGGTGGTGCCGGGGTCCCTGTCCTGGGAGAACCTAGCACGGCTTATAAAGAGCTAGCTTGTAATGTGAATTTTTGCGTTGTCGTGTTTTTCTTGGATTTCATATCCATCATTTTGTAGTTAGCCTCATTAAGGGCGTGTAAATTTGTACTCGGAATGTACTTTATGTGATGTAGTGCCTAAGAATATGGCGTGGAAATCCATATTGCATGGATTTCCTCCTTCAGTATTTTCATTTGGGCCTTGATTGAAGCAGATACCTATTAAATGAAAAGGCTTCTCTCTTACGACTGCACCTTTCCACTTTAAAATCTAGTGCCACTTTTTTCTTTTCTCTTTCTTTTTCTCTCTATTCTTATATTCCTTACGCTTAACTAAAGCCTGGATAACCACTGCCTTTGCAGAAATTTCATCTGTCTGAAGCAAATTGTGGATGTGTCCTGATCCAAAATTCGCACCACCCCAATCTGGGATAATCCAGATTGTATGGCAGCACTCCTTTCAGGGCAAATGGCCCTAAAATGCGTTTCCCCTATCACTTCGTACTTTTGCAGATGAGCTACATAGTACAATCTGTGGACCCTGTGGTAGAATATTTCCTTGCCAGATCCAGGGATTGAAGTCGTAGCCCTCTCCAGAACGGCTTTAAACCGGAAGGCCATGGTTGCAAGTGTCACTAGTAGGAAAAATCCTTGGAAAATCCACATTTGTTCGTATTTTCAACAAGATACAATGCCCCCACCCGGATATTCGATGGCACATCCCCCCCCCCCTCTTGGTTTGTTCAATACAGAAATAAACAAATAAACAAATAAGCAAATAAATAAATAATACATCTGTTCAAAGGGAGACCCGTGAAGAAAAAACGTTTGGTTTTTTTCCCTACGGACAATATTTGCCATTCTATCAAGGAATCTGCACGTTGCAAGTGCTCAGGAAGAAGAAATTTAGGACAATGCCAGGCATAGTGGAGCCTGCGTTTTCTATTCCATCCCCAAATAGGGGCTTTCAGAGTGAGAAGAGGGGAGAATTTATATCTATGTGTTTCACCTATATATTTGGGAAGTTCTCGTATCAAAATGTACCTTTGTGCATGCATGTGCCCCGGAAAAGGGATAAGTTTCAGGATTTGTGGCTCTGTCCCCAAATATTCTAGTTTCCTGAGGTATCCCTAGGTAATTTGTCCACCATCAAGTCGTTTATCGCTCTCGGATGTGCTCGGGAAGAGTTTTCTCGGGAAGAGAAGCAGCAGCCAGCCAGCACACTGTGCTGATGAGTGCCTCACGTCCTCACTCCTGATTGTCCGCGCAGGTTTGGCAAAGACTGTTTGCCCTCAGCGCTCCGGCTCTCCAGACGCTCGGCGCTCTCGGATCTCCTCTCTAGCGCATCTTTTCGGAGAGGGGGAGGATCGATTGAGATCCTCTTATCACTACGTATATCCTTGTTCTTTTTTCGACCCCGTGCCCACAAACGAAACTCGAACTTCTGCTGTTATGATCCGCCGTGTCATGAGGGTTTTTGCTCCTGTGCTGGTGGTGGCGCGCCGCTGTCCGGCTGCAGCCGTGCACAGAACCAGTATAGAAATTGAGTCACACGGTCGCAGTAGGCCAGGATTCATACCGGAAAACTGCATAGATTATGGAATGGCACCTATTCCCGGCCCTTAGGGGGTTTCCTCCTCAATCCATGCCATTCACAACTCTCTACATGGACAACAACACTTCTGAAGCATTTCTTTTATCCAGTGTTATTCAATCCCAACACCCCATGGGCATTATATCCCAGACCATTATCCAACTTCCAGCTGCCCGAGCATGTGGTTGTGATTTGAAGCGACGGCCCGCGGATTCGCCGTCGCCGCCCGATGAACGTCATCCGGCGGATTCCCCGACGGATTTGCTGGTATCCAGCAGATTATGAGAGCGTTTAACAGTTTTTGCACACAATCCCTCTCTGAACGTAGCATGCGCTCGTTTCCCACGCATTCGCCATGTGTTTGCTTTTTACCGCTTTTTCTTTGGGAATTTTCTTCCGGAGTTTCTCAACTACGACCAAAACGAAGTTCGTTTTCTTTCCTGAAACCAATTCTTCCTTCCACTTGCACGACTTTTTCCGAATTTTATCTTCGCTGAATAACGTCATACAAGGTTCGTATTCGTGACAACATCTGTAGCTTCTTGAGTAGTTTCCTGAGAGAAAAAGGCGCCTTTATGGGTTTCGTGAATCTTTTTTCTCTTTTTTTTTTTGTTCTAAGAATCATTCTGCTTTCCTAACAATCCAGCAGCTTTCAGTTGAAATATTTAATTAGAACATTTTCTGAAGCTTGAGATACCTAAGATATGTTCCCTCAATGCTTTGAGGGAACACCAAACGAATGCCTTACTTATATCCCATTGGGATGGTTCACAAATGTGCGTATTCGATTATTCGAAAAATTCGAAAACTGGCAAGGGAATGAGCGGTGAAAATCTGCTGAAATTTCGTACAATATCCAATTCAGTGAAATCATACTTACCTAAATTATTATTTATTTTACTATGCAACAAAAAATGTATTACAAATACCACTTGCAAAGCTTCTGGATAACCGATGGCTCTACCAGGTCTAGGAAAATCTGTTGCATTCCATGTTGATTTCAAATTTAAGAGTTATATTCAGCAACACTTTCTCAGACATAATATTTCATGAAATCAAGCAGAAGATACTAGGAAGTGTAGCCGATATAGCTATAAATAAATTGTTGATAGGTTTTGTTTACATGAAAAAGCTACAATATATAGTCAGAACTGGATAAACTATGCCTTAGCACTACTTAGCTGCTCCATTTTTAGCATTTTGCCTATTATTTTGACCAATACTCACTATTATTTGAACCATTTAATTTACTTAGTGGACAATGGGTCTGAAATAGAGAATATTTTGACAGTATTATAGTTTCACAAGGATATAAAAATTCAACTCTTCCAAATCTTTGATAAAAAATCGTAAGAAAAGGGGTGGATAGAAGTGTTTTCAAGCCAGTTTCCAAGTTCTAAGCTCAATTTCATTGGTTCATTCCCTTTTGAAATCTCTTCTCATCACAAAAGTGAAAATATCGAAATATAATGTTTCTTTGTATTTCTCATATTTGTTTTAGTTTACAGTTTAGCTTGATCAAATAAAATGAGTAAGCAATTGGAGCGATGTTGAATTTGTGACTATCTGTTGTGAGAATTAGTCAGTCAGAAAGTACACAGTGCTGCTCTTCATTTGCCTTGTTTTCATCACTTCTCTTCTTTTCTTCCTTTGGATTTTCGCAGATTTGCATGAATTTTCCTCTTTCTTGTGAGGAGGCGATTATGGAGATTAGTCCTAACATTGTTTATTTCTGACTTCACTGACAGATTGTAGCCTTTCGTCTCCTTATCTTTGTTAATTACATCTCTTTCAGTAAGTAAATGAGTGAAAATACATAAATAAATACGTAGATAACTTGTTTAAGTTACTGCTATCTTCCTATTTGAACCTTCATTTCATTTACACGCATCCTTGAAGATGAACGTTCTCCATTTCATAAGAACCCTTGGAATCTTCGTTTCTTTAAATGATATGTTCCAGAAACTTCGTCTCAGTGTTCGTCACCTCATATTTTCGCTCCAGAAATCCCACGAATGAGCTTCTCCTAGTAAACAATTCAGCCAATTGATTATCTATTTGTCGTCCATTGCCCACTAATGTCGATATTTACTTCCTTTGCTAATATTTATGTCATTCGATCCATTCGCTATATTTTGCCGTCTCAACTTCCGTCCTGGACCAACCACGAATAGTTCTTCCCTGCAGGGTTACATGGTTCGACTGGGAGCTTGGCTGCTGGCAGCCATCCTCGTGGCGACACTCGACTCCACAGTCGCCACCAACTGCTCAGCCGCTGATGCGACCAGAAACTGTATCGACGGTCTGATCGTGCCCATCTGGTGAGAATAGACTAATCCCAGGAATCACTTATTCGGGAAGCATGGCAGTGGTGCCTCAGGAATTTTTTGCTTGAGCTGCTTGAGTGATTTTTAGCTGCTTTCAGAGCACCTATATAAGCAAACATTAGCCTATTTTTAATAATTTCTCAAGCGATTCAGAATAGTCTCTGTGCTTCATGATGTAATTCCTCTTTTGTCGATTTCGTGAAAGCTCGTGAATATCCCTGTGCGTTAGCTTCATTGCATTTACAACAAAAGAGGAATTTCCCAAGCCTTCACATACATAGTTAACCATTGAGGCCCTTGGATACCTCTAGCTGATCATTTCAGGCTTTCTAACAGCTTTTATCTTACCCTCCACTTTGGAAGCACTTCGCTGTCACTCATGGATTTGCAGAACTTCTTAGAAGCGTACTGCAAATGCTTAGAAAAAAGTCCAAAGTCAAGTGGAACGTTTAACTAATGCTGAAAAATTTTATTAAATTATGACAGCTCTATGGAACTGTTCCGCGGACATTCGCTCTCTTCTTAAGCATATCTAAAGTTTTCTTTTAGTATCTATACCAATTTTGGGGGCTTTTTGGCGAGATTTAGCTAATTTTTGAAATCTTTCGTAGCAGTTCAGCAGCATAGTGTCTCCAAGGGATATCACAGCAACTTAGTAGCACATGCTCATCCTCAGAGATTTTTAGCGCTTTGCCTAATTTTTAAGGGTTTCAGAGCGATTTTGAGGAATGTAGCTGACCTTTAGGATATTCAGAGTCTCTAGCGAGCTTCCGCATGTTCTTGAGGATTTCCGGGGTGATGCGGCAAACGTGATCCATGGGATTCCCACAGCGCTCTAGCAGCTTTACCAAGGATTTTCGGAATTTTTTTTCTTTAACCTATCCGTATCTGTGTCCGTAGAGGTGTTGCGGAACGTTTACCCTAAAGTTGCTAAAGTTTTTCACAGCTCTCGGGAAGCTTTGATCTGAGTCAATTAGTGCTCTTGTCAGCTATGATATCACTTACTCATTTATATAGATAAGGGGACTTGAGTTCAGGACTTTTTATAGACCGGAGTGCTGGTCCAATAACCACACCCTCATTATAACAAAAAAGATTTTGTGTTTATTCCTTGGGTATGGATCATCAATGAAGATTTAGTGTTCAAAATCCCTCAACAACCCTTACTGGCCTATATCTATTCCTTATTCGAAGCAACTGGTCGCTCACAGAAGTCTATTGCAAGGCGCCGAACCTCTTGGACTCGAAAGACTCGGATTCCAGGTGTTCATGAGCAGTGCGCGCTCGTCTAAGCCTTAATGTAAACAAATTTAGTCCGATGTCGTTTTTGTTGCATTTCCATGGCGCTGCATAAGTGAAGTCATCATCAGGGAAGGAAAGTTCTCACATTCCAGATGAAACGGGAGGTTTTACATTTCCTCGATATCCCTTAGTGTTAATTTTCTAAGCCATAGAAGGAGAGATTTTCCGTTTCGCTTTTTGAAAAGCTCTCCGGGGACTTTCCCAGCTCCCAAATGAGTCTGATCGTAAAAAAATTGAAGGCTCCGTAGATTCCTGTGCGACAGAGCATTTATCAAATAGGCTACTGCTCCTGGAGCTAAACGACTCGATGAGGACCACATGCCAGATCGGCAAGAGCATTCCCCTGCCATGAAATCAAAGATCAAATTCACATCAAATATAATAGATTCATTAAAATTTCATTTTTCAGGCGGCCGTTTCTGGATCTCTCCCCTGGCGACAAGATCATGCGTGGTGTGATCTATTTCCTTGTTATAGCCTACTGTTTCTTGGGAGTTTCTATCGTAGCCGATCGCTTCATGAGCAGTATTGAAGTGATTACGAGGTCAGTCCAGAGGTTTTCCAGAGAAGAAAAATTGTGAAAAATGACCAGCTTGTTTTTCATAGTCTTGAGTAAAAGTTAGCTTTCCGCTGACAAAAACAATCTGACATCAAGAAATTCCAACTCTGGATTTTCACCCACACACAGAATACCAGGTGTAACGGCGACCTCTTTCAGTATGGAGCGAAAAATTATTGTGAAGCGACCGGGACTTGATCCAATGGAAGTAAATGTTCGTATATGGAACGATACGGTCTCTAATTTGACCCTCATGGCCTTGGGTGAGTGAAACTATGACAGAATACTGTCTCTACAGTTTCAGCGAAACATGTGTAAGAGCAAAAGGTTGCTCCTTTGTTGAAATCGCAATGGCTAATTCTCAAACGAGCAGATTTCCGATCGAAAACTCTAATTTTCTCCAAAAAAAATTTCGAATTTCGGGGTGCTTAGTTACTCTAGTTACCACGCCTTTATATTTAGGTGTAATTATCTAAGATACTATGATCAGTGTTCACACACCTTCTGGAGTTCACTTAGGTACCTTCCAATTTCCGGTTTTGGTCTTCCGCTCCTCGAAGGTTCTCTTCCATTAGACACAGATGAGATGTAGACAGAAGGGTTTACGAGGAATTTAGGCTTAACATTTTTCGGCACAAATAATCCATCACGGCTCCTCGATAATTTATAATCACAGAATGAAACAGCCAAAGGAGACAAGCTTCATCCCTTATAATTGCTACACTCAGACAAATTGTCGGAAGGACCGCAGCAGAAGGAGATCGCGCTCATGTGGTTAAGGAGCGAGAGACACAGAGATGAAAATTTTCGGAAGGAATGCAGCAGCTATTCGAAAGCAATGCAGCAGGGAACCGGAAGGATCGCAGGTCACCTGCCTGTCGGTTCTTCCGGTTTTCAGCTGCAGTCCTTCCGAAGAATTGTCTGAGAAATCACTTTTGGACGTTAGTAGTAGGTCTTGAATTTGCTGGCTATTGAAGCTACCGTAAAATATCCTCGGGAAGAACACAGTAATAATCCCCTTTTTTACAATGTAGTTTGAACAACGAATATCAACTTTGACTGCAGTGGAAAACATTAAAATTCTCTTTATGGTTGTCGCCTTCTCATTTGCTCATAATAGATGGATTTAATGAATAAAAGTTGCTCTCCGTTTCCTTTCATTTTTTTTTCAAATTCCTCCTCACCAATTCCTGCGTAAAAAACTTACTGAGGAGCAGGAAACCTACTTTTATGTTTAGTTCCCGTACAAGGATCATGCACGAAACGAAAACTGAACAGACCACAGAATTTCAATATGACTTTAGAAATTACTCTGGGTTTACAGTTAGGTTAGCGCAGCCCCAGGACGGTAGTGAAACCCACCACTCGATGCTGTCCATGGACCCCATGCGATTTTTTCATAACCACTATTACCAGTATTGATTACTTTACAGGGCCGATCGCCACACCTCATTCAGTTGTACACATTTGAAATTCCAATGTGTCTACATGAGTTTTCTAGCAACAGCATAAAAAAGACTTCTTTGTTCCTTCTAAACTAGACATAGGCCAGTCTAGGGCTAGGCCAGTGAATGGCCAATTTCTAACATGTTTTGAGAGTCATTTTCCTAGTCTTCAATAGAGGTATAAGAAATCCAAGAGCTATGCCCCGGGTCTCAGCATCCGTGAGAATTTTCACATTTTGGAATAAGAAATTGTGTAACGTGTGAGCAAGTGAGGTAGCAATTGAGTCACAACTAGGAAGTGACCTCAGAGAATTATCACTTATCTGAGAAAATCTTGTGATGAAACGAACAAAAGCATCTGCTATGGAGAATACATCTTACAATGCCTTAGTTTACAAGGATCGGTAATGCAGAGCGCATGCAGTTTACAAGGATCGGTAATGCAGAGCGCATACCTGTCGGTCCTGCCCAAGTGACAGGACCACACGCGTCCGTGGCAGGACATCTGCACCTTCAAAAGCATGAATGAAAAACATCACCTCGATCTCCACGAGTTTCTGGATATTCCGCGCAGTTATATCGCTGAAACAGAATCCTACGTCTCTCAGAACCCTGAAAGTCACCCCTTCCCCCGGCTCACGGAATTCCCTGGCAAGATACAAACACGAAAATTCCCAAGAATGAGTATCCATCGATCCTATGGGGCTGCTTAAGTTACGTTAGTTGCAATAGTGTCATTGCTGCTTAGTTAATAATGTTTGTGAATGGCAAAAACACCTAGAACAAAGTCAAGATGAACCTCTCGAGCCAGTCGCAGGCAACTGGATTTGGGCTGGATGCATAATTTGTGAATAAGTTTTTGGGTAGTAAAATTCCTGCATACTAGTTTGATCAGTCCTCTACAGAACTAGCTGTGGAGAGAAACTGGTTATTAAAAAGCCAATAAAATATGTCTGCTCAGTTTTCTTCTGTTTTCTCTGCATCCTCGAAACCAAAGCAGTTCTCCAATTCAAGTATTCTTACAGGTTCCTCGGCCCCCGAAATTCTTTTGTCTATTATTGAGGTGAGTAGTGAAGAAAACTCGTTTATAAACAAATTTTACTTCTGTTGGATTTTCTCCTGAACCAAAAAGCCTTTTCCAGATTATTGCGAAAAAATTCGAAGCTGGTGATCTCGGCCCAAATACGATCGTCGGCTCCGCTGCGTTCAATCTTTTCATGATTATCGCTATTTGTGTTTCGGTGATTCCAAAGGGTGAAGTACGACGTCAAAAGCATTTAGATGTGTTTTTCGTCACAGCATCTTGGTCAGTTTTCTTTTCATCCAGTCAAATTTTCTTACTGTCTCCATTTCATTCCTAAAGTATAGCTATTAGTGCTAAATGTCCCAAAAATCAGGTCAATTTTCGCCTACATTTGGATGTACGTAATTCTTGCTGTGACGTCACCTGGAGAAATCGAAATCTGGGAGGGCCTGCTCACTTTCGCCTTCTTCCCACTTACAGTGTTCACTGCCTGGATCGCTGACATCAAAATCATTCAGGTATGGTAATGTGACGTTTTTTTCTGCTCTAGTAATGCCATAAGTAGAAAAATAGTAAGACTATTCAAAATTGTAGAGCTCGAGGAAGTTATTTACTAGGCAACGAGAAATTTAAGCTTCTAGGTTTTCTAGGCCATTGTAGTTCTATGTTATTATTTTTCTAGGCTATTGCTTGGCAACATTTACTACAGTTGGGTTGCTATTGTAGTTTTTTACTCATTTATGATTAACTTGGTATTCCAAGAGTCAAGGAATCGATCTACCACGCTTAAAAACCTGTGAATAGTAGCAGGAATACATGACTGATTAGTATATTACTTGTAGTATCTTATGAAAACTACATAATTATCATCTAGTATGCCTTTTCTTCTGCTGTTTATGTGCTTAGTTCCTTCTTGGGTCACTAAATTATGCGTGAACCTGCGCGACTGAACCCAAAAAAAAATGGGAAGATACTCCCACTCTTCTTAGAAGATCCATTCTTCTCTGTGATTTCCTTCTCTAATCTTACATTTAACAAGTACTCAATAAAGGTAAAAGACAATTAGTGTCTCGGGATACACGTGCCGCGCCGCCTCATCTAACACTCTGATTGTCTGCGTATCCGCACATTTCATCGTTCTCACACTTCTAATTCTTGAGCGGTACGGCTCTGCTCAACTTTCCGGACGCTATGTCACCGTTATTGCTGAAATCGCAGAGACATCATCTGATCTAGGTCTCAGGAAAGAAAAGTCGCGCAGAATTTCCATCATCGTTCCCTTGTTTTCCTGGGAAATTTCTTTCCGAAAATATTAGAACCATTATGAAGAAACTATTGAAATACCGCTCAATCCCACACTTTTATGGCGAGTTCTTTGCACTTGCTTATGCCGCTCTTGCAATTTCTGTCGGTTTCCTGAGAAAATTTCCCAGAAATACATGCGATTCCTGCAGTGTTTTCTCTATCATGGGTGACTTACACAGGACTTCTTCCATGTGAAAAGTAGAAACGTAGTAGTGCACAATTTTTCGGTTCCAATGGGTATATGCACTTGCCGTCAGCGCTATTTCGAGGCCCATTTTCCACAAATCTCTCCGATAACACCGTCATCTACGCGATAATGGCAGCAATATGCACCCTACTATTGTTGAAATTGAAGTTGAAAGGGGGCGAGGTCTACATTTACCACACACACACGTATGCACTGGGATTCTGCACTTATGGGAGTGGGCAAATTCGTAGAAATGGAGGTCGTACGGAATGGGGGAACAGTCGCGGAAGGAAACCACATGACTATGCACTGGTCAACCCTAAAAAGATAATAACTTCAGAAAAAAACACAAAAAAAATTCGAAAATGCATTTACTTTAGGCAAAAAATACAAAGAATAAACAAAAAATGAAAACAAAGGTATCTAATCTCCGTTTCGTTCTTTCCTTAAAATAATAAATTTTTAGACATGTTGCAAATCATCCTGAGCATTTCGTAGATTTACCCCTCTTATTCCAGTGTATAGATGATTACCTGCTCCATATGACCTCGATGGCATACTCCAAGTATAAACAGTAAATAAATATTGTAAAAATGTAAATAATGTAAACTGAACAAATTACAAGCAGCCAAAATAGCAGTAGCAACAATAAACAAATAAAATAATCGTAGCATCATGCAGAGTGAGAGCCTGGTAGTTGTGTTTTTGCCGGCCGAATCGATCATTATTCGAATCGTTCGAATATTCGAATACGTGCAGTGAACTAGAGGCCAACAATCGGTTAAATTACAAGGCTTTCCTTTTTATTCTTTTATTCTATTATGCGCTTTTGCAAAGTATGTTCGTCCCTATGTAACTGGATACATATCGCTTTATATCGCTTTCGGTTCAGTTTGCATGGATTTTGCACAGAACGTGGATGACGTAAGCGTTTCCAAAAATTGCTTCAAGTCCTGCGTACCATTAGACAAGGATTTTTCCTGATTCAACAGTCAATGAAAATTCTTTTTGTTGCAGTTGTTGTTGTTTTGGAAACATTGTTTATTCAAAATTATGTACTTCAACCACCGTAACCAGGACATCTGCTCCAAAAAAAAACTCCGCTGGCAAAACATCTCCCAGCACCAAGAGCATTACCCAATATTAAGCATGTACGAGGAGTGTTTCCCAGTAACGAGCCCGTTTTTGCGCTTTGTATCACAATGTGAACCAAACAATCACCAGCTTATCGCTGAGAATTTTTGTGAACGGCACGTTTTCGTGCACGGCGGTGTTGGATCCGCTTGTTATCCGAGCTTCTTGAAGAGGATTTGCACAAGAGCTGATGCTCAAACGCTAATATCAGTGGGGATGAGGGCAGAGTCTTTCCTCAATGAGCACAGGCAGGGAACCTGAAAATAGCACCTCAACGAGAATAAGCTGTTGCAGAATCGTTTCCTACCTCGTCGCTATCGTCGTGGATCTCACGGAATGATCGCCACAGAAGGCGAAGAAATGAAGATGTTGGAGAGCAATGGTATCACGCAGGCGTACAAAGATTTTACCCAGGTGAGTAGAATGATAATTTTTTATTTCCTTATTTATACTGTAAATCATTCATCGCATAACAATCGCTGGTGGTAAGCATGGTAAGCACATTGGTAAGTAAAATGGTTTGAAACTTGAATAAACGTTTCGTCTAATTATTTGGAATAATTACTTCAGTCCAGGGCCGTGATGCACAATTACCCATGGTAAAAGTGTTAGCGCACCCGGTTTGCCTTTTACCAAGCATCCATTATCAATTTTAACCATACGTGACGTTATCTATAGCCAACTGTTACCCGTGGGTGTGATACTACCCATCCCTCCAATGCTGCATCCAGGAAGAGTAGTTCATGGGGAGGACATGGTAGGAGCGGATTCAAGCGCATACTATGGATATTCTACTGATAATCCAATCATTTCTTCCTTACTTGGACCTTTTCCCGAAACTAGAAAAGCATTTATCTAGGTTTTTTCATTCATCAAACTTGGCAGTAGTTTAAGTAGTTAGCGTTCTAAGACAAGAGGAGAATAACGAATACGAAAAACCTATACATGTTTATTTGTTTGCATTTGTATTTACTTATTTGTGTGTATTTATTGCTATTTTACTATTGCTATTATTCATTTCCCTTTGAAAAAATAGTTCTTCTAGGCTGACTATGTTGATCCTGCCGTCCGTGCATTTGAAGAGCATCGACAAGAATTCATAGAGCTGATGAGGGAGATCCGGAAGAAGAATCCGCACATCTCTCCCACAGACCTGCAGAAACAGGCTGAGTATGAGATGATCACGAGGCCAGTTTTTCGTGTTTGTTTTATAGAAAAAATGAACTTTTTCTTGTTAAACAAATATATTACAGCAACTTGTGAACAAATAGCAATAAGTATGAATAAACTGGGATTCACTTCTAGAGAATGACATTTTTTGCGTCGCCTAAGGGCACCAAACGTTTGGTTTTAGAGGACCAAAATCTCGAGCGTTCTATCGTGTACAAGCCACCAGACGTCTAATTGGAGGTGGTGACATCGTTAAGAAGCGAATCGACAAGGAACACAACAAAGCTGTTGATGCGGTGAGTTCTTTCTTTTTTTTTTTTTTGCTCGCACGTTTTCATTCCACTTCACTCCTCCATACCCATAATATTTTTGCTTTACGTATTTAGTGCAAATAAATTTATTCCATCGGTCAGAATGTACTTTCCATTGTGTCTTCTTGCTTTTTTTCATTTCGGAACATATGAAACACCCATTGTCGCCGTCGTCAGCGATGTCGATTCCGCTGCTTATTGATTTTGGGCGGAGCATTGCTGCGGCATTGGTCACCGATAATCGATACGTACCAAATCGATATCGCCCTCCTCACGACGAAAGAGTATAGGGACAGTCACGGGTCGACACAAAAAACAGCTGTAAAAATAATGAATATATTTATCGGTTTTAAAATTTCAATAATCCTCAAAATCAAATTTTCAAAATTTCAATCATTACTACCCAGTTATGATTGCGAGAAATAAACGGTTTAGAACCTGAACTGAAAATTGCTCATTATTGTCTTCACTTATATGATTATTTTTCTCTCCCTATACTTTTATTTTTCATCTCCACTACAGAATTTCACGCCTCCCAAAGCTCCCATCTATCCAGAGGCGAAGCCTGCATGACATATTGCCGCAGGCACCATTCCACTTCCCACCTCCACGGCCATCAGCCATGTCTAGATGGATGATTATAACTACAGCGTGAACGTACTAACCGCATCCGTTAAGCAGAACCATACATATTTCAGTTAGTGCAGGCTCAAGAGAAGCAGACTCGTGAGAACACCTGCAAGATCTACTTCGATCCGGCACATTACACTGTACTCGAGAACATTGGCAATTTTGATGTCGTCGTTGGACGGTGAGTTCTGCATTTGCACTCGAAGAGGTTTTCCAGCTTTATTGCTTTTGCTCGGCTATCTAATGACTGCCCTTGGAGGTATTTGAGCTAGCAATAACCAGGCAACGATGAGTTTTTATGTCACGTAGCGGCAATATCGGGGAAGTGAGCATAGTTCGTGTAGGGATTTGTGTAGGGATACGGCAGCGACGATTTCGCTTTTGGAGCTTTGTTTAGTCTCCAAAAGGTGCTACTATCATGAAATCTGTGCTGGGATTCACGAGCGTTCCCAGGATAATTCTCTGCTTCTCGCTGCTCTGGAATGGACGAGCTCATCAATTAAAATATAATGTAACTTGCTATGTTTGCCACGACTTATCATCGTTAACTGAGACAACTGCCTAAGAAAGAAGTTACCCAACATTACCCGCTAAAATTGTCCATTTTGGATGAGCGGGTAGGTTATAATCTGGAATCCTGGAACCTTCATGAATACTCACTAAGTACTGATGTGTCCAATTACGACACATCCTCAACAGCCTCCTGCACTATCCTGAGAAGAGGATAAAAGGCTCGATGTCCGTGTCCCCGTGGTTTTGCCCTTTCCGACTTGAGAATAATTAGCCGAGCGTTATTCAAAAATTGCATAAACCCACTAATAATAGCACCTCATTAAACATCTTAGATTAAAGATAGATTGAATCCGAGCTGTTTTCTCGAGATAAGACAGGAATAATGGCCTCCCATACACTGTTCCATCGGAGCTTGACGCGCGCGCGGGTAGTAAGCGTCCGATAATCCTTGATAATAACCTGAAGCAATGGGTCAGGAAATTAGCCGTAGTGCACGTGTGGTCTGCCGCTGAACAATTGACCTTACTGCCTTGAGAGTTCCAGGAAGGATTATAACCTACCCGCTCATCCAAAATGGACAATTTTAGCAGGTAAAGATCGGTAAATTCTTTCCTAGAGGCTCTCGATCCAGGTACGTAGCTATAAGATGAGTATACCAATCCCCACTTTAGCAGACATTTATTCATAGGTAAGTTTAGCTATCCCTGGCCCAATTTAATGCGATGAATTGGACCAAAATTTGAGGGCTTTCAGTGTTTTTTTTAAAATTTTCTCTGGAGCACTGCACATTCTTCTATTAGCCCGTGTATTGATTTTGCCCTCAATAGGTTACTAGTTATTAGTTTCAATTCTCTCAGCTTGTTATTCCAGAGATGGTGGTCCAGAAGGTCTTACCGTTATGGTGGACTACTACACTGAAGATGGCACAGCAAATGCCGGGTCGGATTATGTTCCCGTAAAGGGAACGCTCACCTTCTACCCAGATGATAAGTATCAGGTGACCTCATAAGTCTCCAAGCTATGTTATCTCATCCTCTCTGTTCATTTTTTTCTGAAAGCAAGCCTGAAAAAGTCGAGAAATTTCGCGCCACAACTGCCGAATATGTCTGTGTTTAGAAAATCTCCATCGAAATTGTGGACGATGACGTTTTCGAAGAAGATGAGCACTTCTACCTCCATCTACGAAACCTCCGCGTCCGCACCAAGGATGGTCTGATCTTGGACCCCTCAAGGATTGGTGGACTACCTGTGGCGCAGCTAGAGATGCCAGCTACCGCAACTATTATGATTCTTGGTGAAAACCAATTTTTTATCCGTTTTTTTTCTCATAAGAACACTGAGGAACAGTATAAATTATTCAGATGACGACCACGCTGGTGTGTTCTCGTTCGAGCACGATCATTTCCAAATCATTGAGAGTTGTGGACATCTCTCGATAAGAGTTCAAAGACACTCCGGTGCCAGAGGAAAAGTTGTCATCCCTTACAGGTTCGCAGTTTCTCCTCAATAAATTCTATTGCTGCTGATTATTTTCTTGGATTTTTTCTTCATAGAGCCTCCGTAAAAATTTTGGGCTATTCACAGCGTATTGCCACGCTGAAAAATATAAACTTAGCTATCCTATGGTCTTATTTTTGGCTTCGATCCGACAAAGACTCATCATCTAAGCTACACCTGCTGCAGTTCTTTTGGCAAATTATCAGTTACACTGTTGAATTTGCTTACTGTTATTTACTGGAACTCTAGTTCGTATTTTTCCACCTCTTGAGTTCAACGAAGTAACAGCAAGCTCGGATTTTTTTGAGCAAACGCAACCAATCTTCAATGCGTCACTAACATGCATATTTTCTATCAATCTTGTGGACTGCCTTTTTTGAGGATACCACATTTTTTAGGACATCAGATGGAACTGCCATTGGAGACAAGCATTTCGAGACTAAGGAAGGAGAATTGGTCTTCGATGACAACCAGACAGAGTGAGTCTGATTTCAGGGACCTTACTCGGTGTTTGGTATAGCTGAGAGAAAATAACAATGCCCACCTAGGATAGCAATGTCTACATAGTATTTCTGGAAAAAAAACTAGAAAAGTAGCGAAGAGTTTGAGAAGGAAGTCAGGCAAACCTATAAAACAATTCACTTTCGCTACGTTTTCGAAAAGTGGCTACAGAAAGAGCTCTACAAAAAAAGCCAACTTATTAGGTGTTTGCTGTTACCGCTTAAGTTGGAACAAGGAAAATTTCCTTCTTCCCATAGAAAAATGAAAGGAAAAACCCCGACAACCAATCTTCTGTTTCGTTCCTCCCAAAAGGGAATTGAATACATGGCCTTCTCTGGGAGTCATCACTAGGGGCGAAGGCCATAAATAGGAAGGGCAAATCAACTTATCTTTGATGAATTTTCTAAAAAACTACCATGTAGCGAATGGAGCTATTTTCCGCCTCGTATTACTGGGGTTGTAGACGAATTGGTGCAGATTTTTGTACCAATTTTTTATTCCTGCAACGCTTCGGGGAACCACCCCTTTGAGTTTCATCAATTTATCGAACTAGTCATCAATAAATCCTACTCAAAATAGTATAAGAGTTCATAATATTTTATTTTCTCTCCTTCTTTCCTCAGAGAATGGGGAGACCACATGTTGGATCAGTTTATCTCCTCCCTTGATCTTTTCGAAGAGTTCAAGTAGCCAAACTTGGGGGTTTTCCAGGGAACGCATACACCATTAAGATTACCCAAGGTAAACGTGTTGACACCACATAAATTACCGCATCATCAATACAGGGCAGGTCAAGACGTTCACCCTAGGTAATCTCGATGATGCATCTAGGCCCAGTCTACTACTATTTTGCCTCCTTTGCTTTTCGCTCTATCTTTGATCTTCTAGATTATAAACTTTCTACTACATTTTTTTGTTCAAATAATTATTGTTCCACTCCCCTGGTATTCTAAAGTGCCCAGCACCTGTCGATGTCGTCAGAACTACTGCAAGAGCACCTTATCGTTCGTGTAAGTGTTGTACTAAGGAGTACGAGTCGGTGGCACATGGCACGTGTGCTGGCGCGGCTGCAGCCACTCGGCCGGCGTGACGCTGCCTCGCCATCGCCTCGCTCTCAACCTTGCTGAAGTGGATTCTCAAGTGCCCGAATACTAGCTAACAGAGCAGAAGCCAACACTGATATTACTCGCCCTTCGCCAGGGGATTTGTTCGGATGAGAGCAGAGATTGGGTTACAGAGTCGCCACAAAGGGATCGGACACTGGTGCTGTGCAGTTTTTCTCTTTCTTTGCAATGTCAAGCGGAAAAAACTTGGAAAAAAGATCAGAATCGAAAAATGTGTTTAAAGAAGCTCAAGGGGTCAGAAGTTGATATAGTGAGTTAGGGGAATAAGTTCTCGCGGTTTTTCATGGACGTGGAAACCACATTCTTTCATGAACAATATCAATTACACTTGATGGGTTGCGAAGCTGCTTCCCTCTTCTATTAATGCTGCTAAGGACAGGGCAGATTCTCCACTCCATGTCTACGAAAAATTCCGTTGTTAGAGATACTCATTTTGTAGCACACAACCACAACTCTTAGATCACAGTTTTTGAAGTGAGTAAAGAACTAAACAAAATAGGGGGTGTATGACTGCTCCAGAATTGTAGAGGCGGAACTACTGGAAATCCTCAGCATTCGAGTTTCTTGCTAATCATTTTGATGAAACTATCACAGAGAAATCGAGCATACTCATTGTGAAAGATCACCCCATATTGAGCATATTGTTAAGAATTAGCATGAGTGGTGACTTTTTCCTACACTCAAAGCAACCTTAGCGGGTAATCTTCTCTATATCTCACAAACTGGGTGTCCGGAACGAGAAGCAACTTCAAATTTGCCCTGTCTAAAGCGGGTATAACACTTCTGTGATGTCCTTCCTATAGTAGAGGTTCCTCTTACATCTTTAAATGTCATTGATATACCTAGTCACTTGGGCCATATTTGATCCATGACTGAAGCCGAACGGTAATCGCATGCGGGGAAGTTCAATTTTCTTTTCTTTTATTTTATTTTCTTTCTTTTTGCCGAAATCCTAGAAAAAATATAATAGCTTGCAGGATCACATTCCATGCGGTAGAAAACAAGGTGAAGCGAGAACTGTGAAACGTGTTTGTGTCACTCACAAAGAGCACGTCAAGAGCTACAAAGTGGGCCATGAAGGCATATCAAGCAATGTTTTAATCACCGTGAAGAAACAAATTATAGAAAAGCGCACGAACTTATTCCTCAACCTACAGTCGGCTCCGGCAGCCACTGCAAGTGGGCGCCGGCGGGCACCCGCTGCCGCCACCCTCCGGCGCCCCGGTATTAATGAGCTATGTATAAATCACTCGAGCTTGGGAGAAAGCGAAGAAAAATACAGTTTTAGTTCATAGTAGACAGAGTGCAGTGGATATGTTAAGGCTATGAAGCAGGAGACCATTTCCACAACTTTCCTGTTTTTTCATTTTTGTGATTTTCATGGAGAAAGATTTCTGAATACACAATAAGCGAAGCCAACTCTTCCATTTTCTGCTATAGTACACTGCTTCGCGAATACAAAAATGGCCGTTATTCTTCTATAGATGGACACAGTACTTCAGTTATCCCATCTGAATAATAAAGCTCATCCAATTCGGGATCCTCAGAAATAATTGAAATCCGTACAAACTGTTCCATATCCATTGCGAAGTAGTTCTACCGCTGTCATTTATCTTTCGTGGAGCAGTCCTTTACGGCGGAGTTACTCTCTCCCGGTTTCCCTCAACTTTGAAAAAGTGGTTTTTCACTATTACTTACACTATTACTATTACTTACACTTACACTTATCGTAGTTTATCTTCGAAATTTATGCAAAACGTTGCCGGATGCCTTCCTGGACTACCCGAAGGAGATCACGGGGGACGTTCCAAGCAGTGAACCCCAAACACTGCGATACTTAACTCTGGATCTCCAACGGAGTGGAACCAGCGATAGGGACAGATTGCAATCTGCCGCTCAAACCACTGAGCCATCCGGGCTACTTTTTATGTTGGAGTTTGTTAGATAACTGCAGCAGTCGTAGGCAGCATACTATATGTATTTGCAAAACGGGGGCACAGGGCAGGATTCGATCCCCTGACCACCACAACGTCGATCATTCGTTCAACCCACTGAGCTATGCGCGCACGCGATGGGACATACAACTAGTGTCTAATCTTACTTACACTTACACTTATCGTAGTTTATCTTAAAAATTTAGGTGAAAAGGGAGTTGGGTGGGGCCACTCCTGTGAAGCCTAAGCCTAAGTCCTAAACCCATTCTTAAGCATAGGGTTAGGCTTATCTACCCTGTCCGCTATGGACTAAAATTGTATTTTTCTTCGCTTTCTCCCAAGCTCGAGTGATTTATAGCTCATTAATGCCGGGGCGCCGGAGGGTGGCGGCGGCCGGTGCCCGCCGGCGCCCATTTGCAGTGGCTGCCGGACCCGACTGTAATATTACCTAGGCATTCTCGCCTTTTGGGGGTAGAAGGTGCCGGGGAGGGGGGGGGGAGGTTTTTCCGTCGTGAATACTCACCCCAACAATTTTTGCTCTTTATAACAAAGACAAGAACTTCCGTATTTTATCCAGCATCTCCTAACTATTCCACTTCTTTTTCCCGAAATCCTAGAAAAAATATATTAGCTGAAACTTTGCACAGCGAGAGGCCGTTCGAGCTGTTAAACACGAACATCGTTGTTGTAAAATTACGGTGGGCTTACGATAGCTACAGTACCTCATTAAAACCTCTCAAACACAGCTTGACAAGGAGCGACTTCAGAGGCTGGTCACAATTACTTTACGCTTCTGCATCTCGTTGCTAAGTCGTGCCAAAATTGGCGCTCTCATATAATTTTTCAGGGTAATTTTACCTTTACCGCTTCCATGCTCTTATACTCTTGAAACTTTCTCTGCAATTGCAGGTTGATGAGGTACAGTACCTTACTGCGACCTACCGTAACTCTACAGGGACGGAAAGGGGTTTTTACATATAAGTTGATGTGATATTCTCGACTATCATATTAGGTTACTATTGTGTACAAATTTTACCGAGCTAGCAGCAAGCTACCGTATACCTGCTGCAACCTAAATCCAGGTTGATTCTAGGTACTTCTATTGTGACCTACCGTAACCCAGCAGGAACGGGTAGGAGTTGCGTATAAAAATGTATGTGACAAAACCAATTAGCATGTGAGATAACTGCCCTGTATGAAATTTCTGAAGCTTCTGTGAGCTACCATATACCTACCGTAACCTACTGCTACACAGTAGATACGTTATCGGGTTCTACCTCTTAAACACCCCCGCTAGGGGGAATTTTATGACTCTTATTTTACACTTTTGTTCCGGAATCTTTGAAATATTTGCTAAAACTCTACAAAGTAGGAGGCTGTTCGAGGTGCTGAAAGAGAATATCGTTTTGGAGGATTACGGTAGGCGTACGGTAAATATGGTACCTCACAAAATCCTACTAAAATTTGCTTGAGTAGGGATTATTTTGGGTGCTGCTGGGGGTGCAGAAGGAGATTCGAAGTTTAGGGACAGAGAAAGTGATGCAGTGCCTTTCGAAATGGTTCCATGATATCAATTAGTGCATTCTGATAGGGTAAATGAAAAAAATACTTTTGAAATAATAAGTGTGAATACAAAAGACATGATCCGTGAAAATACCACTCTCAGAATTGTCCGTTTTCAATAAAACCTCCAATGAATCAACTTCAGAGCGTTCATAGACATTGGAGTGATGGATACCGAGCAATACGAACGATCCGACTACTTCTTCATCGAGTTGGCCCCACCGATCTGGGCTAAGAAGATGAGCGGTGCGCAGTTTTCTCATTCGATTCTTCTAGTTTTCCAGAGAAATTCTGAAAAATATCTGTTAACAAGTCACCAGGATATTTTCCGTAACCACTCCGGAATCTCTTCTACGAATGTTGTTTCTTTCTGCCTATCGTTAGCCTCTTGTGAGAGGGAGCGTAGCGCCACCGTAGTGTTGTGTTCCTTTTGTGGTTCTTTGGTGGCATCACTGTACAGCTGCCGTAGTGCATCCAGAGTACCTTTGAATAGCTGAGCGATCTGGAGGAGTTTATACTTTTGCGCAGCTGTTCAAAGGTACAAAGATGCTGAAAAATAGATCGTAGACCTATGTATGCCATCTAGCTTAACGTGTCGTGATTGTGCAGATCTGAGCAAAGTGCAAGAACGATTCCAACGTCGTATGGAACAGAAGCGCAGAGCATCTATTGCATCGGAGTCGAAGGAGAGCAGTGAGCCAGGTTACTCCCTCAACTTATACAGCCGCAACCACCTTTGCCCCGCACATCTCATCCCTCGATGTTAATTGCGACAACTGTCACAAGTCATCAGTCACACCCCATGTGTCTTGCCCACTACTCTAAACGGTTCTGAGACCATTTTATCAGTTTGCTAGACACGGTTTTTGAATGTGCACACACTTTTTAAGTATTCCCTGCACATCTCGCATACATTTGTATCCTATTCAAGAATTTCGTACGACTGCAGCACTTACTTTTGATGTCAGCAGCTGCTGTTATCGTGCTGATAGAGCTCGAAGCAATTCCATATTCTCTCAAAAGCTCAAAGATAGCTCAGATTTCCTCATTTTCATAATGGGCGTGCAACTCTACGCCTTGCATACAAAGCCTTCTTTTTTTGTTTTTTCTGCACTTCATTTCACTCCTTTCCAAAATTTCTGTACACCAATCAATTTGAGAAGGCGAGATGTACAACTGTCAACTGATTTAACGAGGAAATGCACTTGAAAAACGTAGATTTTTATGTGTTCTTCGTTTTTCTGTTGAATAACTACTTCAGTTACTATAGTATGGACAGTAGTATCAGCACGGTTATAGCAGGTGCTGGCAAGTAATGCTGGCCTGACTTTTGTGTTTTTAGGTGCTGATGAATGCTCGAAACACGTTCGCTAGGACCTCTTTCTTACTTTAAAGAAGGACCTGAAAGTTGTGCAAAATTTGTTTTGGTTTAATCTATATTTATTTTTGCTCCGATTTTTTCTTTTTCAAAATAATTGGCAAAATAAGAATTCACCTGAAAGTTTCGAATTCATGATTGACATCATATAATTCCTTGTTTGTGTGAAGGTGTCGGATCTAGGCAAAAAGGCATTCATACGAGGCAAAAAGTAAAAATTCGAGAAGGAAGCTGTGTTTCTTTTTGACTCATCGTGGAAGCACCTGCTTTTCGTGCCCAGATATAGCTCCAATTTGTTGAGATCTAGCATTTTCCTCAAAATGGTAACCATTACTTTGCTTATGGTGTTGAAATCAAATCTGGAACGTCAAAAATGGCTATTTCTTATCGTAACATTAGCAAAGGAACTAGTTTGGTACACTGCTAGTTTTGAGAGGCAGTTGATCACAAAAAAAAAACATCAGAACATCTTCTTCGATCTGTGTAGTACGAATTTTCGGGGTAGAAGTAGTGAATGGTCTACTATGTAGTGCATAGGCCAGAATTTTCTCATTTTCTCTCTAAATCGTTTTCTACCATCCCCTCACTGACTGCGCTATGTCAACATAGTTACGAACCCAATCACGTGTACACCTTCTACCATTTCCCAAGCACGTTGAGCACGAGTTCTAGGTCGGACTCGCACACCGACGAGAGACTTTCTCACCACGGACCCGAATCAGCGGGCCGTGTCGGCCTCGCCGAACCTCAACTCCCGCTTCAAAAAGCGAATGGGATCGTGGATCGCCGGCATGAAAGGTTTCCATCCTGCATGCGACACTCTGCATGACACCTTCTCTATGTGTTTGCTCGTTTCTCATTCTGCATGCTGTGTTTTCACGTCGGATCTGTGAATGCCGTTTGTACAGGGAGTGCTTACAGGACCGAGGAGATCCGAAAGAGTTCAGTTTCCGAGCCTAACATTTTCTGTTTTATTTATGCTGGTTATTCTGCTCAGGAATTGTCTACTGAGGAGAAGGTTCAATTTTTTCGTCCAAGTTTATGCATGGTCGACTTGCCTATTCTTCCTGAAGCGCCTTCTCTTCAGTAGATGAGCTTCAAGCAATTCTAACGGCTGCCAGAGAGATCCTACTATTAATAAGTGTCTGAGTTACGAGTTGCAGGTGCGGACGACGCCATGGCTGGCCTGACGGCTGACCAGTTGGAGATCGCCGAGTTGGGAAAACCTCGCCTTGGTGAATATGCCAAGTGCCAGATCACCATCAAAGAAAGCAAGGAATTCCAGGTTTGTTATGGCTTTTTAGCCCCGAAACCCCCGCCACGCCATCTATGTCTTGTTACTCTGCTTGTCTGCGTATACGCGAATTTCATTGATGTCACCGCCCTCAATATCCATCGACACTGTGTCCTCTCATTATGGATCGATACTGTAGTGCAGCGCAGCGTGTGGGCCTGAATCGCTGGAGTGTCCTGTATTCCCTTGTTCAAAGGGGATTAATAACATCAAAAAATACTAAAACCTCAAGTGTGGCTAATTGAACAAATCAATTTTTCATGAAATTCCGGTCACTGTGTCTTTTGGGAATGTCAAGAAAGTCCTTCTCCCGTTGGAAAGAAAAGAACTCCGAAGTTGTGAAGTAATATCCTTATAAGTACTATCACTTCTAGGGTATTGTTGACCGTATGATCAAAAACGCCAACACCAAGCTGATGCTGGGAACGTCCTCATGGCGAGAACAGTTCATCGATGCATTGACAGTGAATGCCGGTGAGATTTTTATTCTTCTGAACTTTTTTTCTGTACGAGTAAGGCTGATTACCTTGAATCTAGTAATTGAATATCTTTCGCAGATGATGACGACGACGATGGTGATGATGATGAGGATGGCGAGGAGGGAAATGAGATCGCCATAAAGGCGCCACCAACTTGCTGTGATTACATCATGCATTTCATGACTATGCCATGGAAGTTACTTTTTGCCACCATCCCTCCTACAGGTTCGTAGATATTCGGCTATGGGAGGTACTCCTAAGAAGAATAAATGAAAGAAGAGAAAGAGGAGAAAAAAGTTAAAAAAGAAGATAAAAATTTACGTACACTGCGCTGGAGTTACAGAGTTGTCCACGAAGTTCGTAGCGTTCCTCACCCATCAGTGGCTGAGCAGCAGTGAAGGGGCGGGGCAGGAATGACTGTATAGCTGTCTGTGTTCTCTTCAAGATTGGTAAATGTTGTCATCGCGCATGCTGGAGAAGCAACGAGCATGAGTATATCCACGATTTTTTGGTAGCAAGTCACTAGGGTCTCGTCATCAAGCAATTGATAACAAGCTATAAATGTATATGTACAGCTTTACACCCATAAATATGAAAGGACAAGGACGTAGCTTTTTCTTTCTTATAACGTTCCAACCTAATATCCACGATCCATGGTCAGGCTCAAAGTGAATAACTGGCAAGTACATATAATAGCTACTCATTCAATTGAAATCAATAATTAGTAAAATGTTAATATAATGTGAAGGTCTTATATAGAAAAGAAAATGGTAAAACTCGTAAAAGAGTGTAATCCATTTGCCTGTTTCGTTGTTGTGGAGTTGTGAAAATCCCAGCAGCAGTCCATTTCCATCTTTTTCTCCCACCTAAGCGTCGAAACCTTGCAGCTACAGCCTAAACACTTTGTGGAAAACCTCTACTAATTTCTTTGAAACATTTTATTAACTTTCTTCTTGATCTGTGCTCATTTAATTGTTCAACATTATATATTGCAGACTACTGGGGAGGATGGGCGTGCTTCGTTGTCTCCATCTTCATGATCGGTTGTCTAACAGCCCTTGTGGGAGACTTGGCGTCACAATTCGGTTGCTGGGTTGGTCTCAAAGACTCTGTCACTGCAATCTCTTTTGTCGCCTTGGGAACATCCGTCCCTGGTATGTGGTTTTTGTTAGGCTTAGATCATTGTTTTACCGGCTTACCATTTCATATTGTAACAAATCCACTTATCTTTAGACACATTCGCGTCAAAGGTGTCCGCCGTCCAAGACAAATATGCGGATAACTCTATTGGAAATGTTACTGGTTCAAATGCTGTGAACGTGTTCCTTGGAATAGGTATTGCGTGGTCCGTAGCAGCTATATACCACTTCTTCAACGGAACCAAGTCAGTTTTTTTTTTAAATTTTCCCATTCTTTCACTCGACACCACTTTTCAAAAATTATTCCTAAAAAGAAAATTTCATGGTTTTGAAGGAAAAAGCATGCAATAACTATCTCCGAGCTTATTTAATTGTTTCTTTGGAAACGTGGAACTGTGGAGGGCGCGCGTTTGGGCTCAGCTAAAAAATGTGTGAATATCCGCGTGGCTAACGATGCCTCGCGGATATTCACACCTTGCGCATCCACCAAGTGACAGCCGTGCAGGCTCAAGCAAAGGGGCGTGGTCGCAGCGCGTTCGACCGAAGGCCCCTACCACGAGCGCGATCGAGGCTCGCCGCGCGGCGGGAAACTCGGACAACGGCGCCGCGCGCGGCCGCGGCTCTGGATGGATGCAGCAATGTGGAATAACTATCCATTTCAAGTGATACACAAATAATCAGCCTTGAATTCGCATAGCATCAGGCACATGCCGAAATCATACCTAGATTATGAAATATCCATGTCTCTGTTTTACAAAACTTGAAAGGAATGATAACCTGTTTCACGTGAAACCTGGCATTATACCTGGCAACTCTATTTGTTAGTGTAGGAATAGAACGCATCTGTAGTATGTTTGGAACCAAATGAAAATCGAATAACACAGTACATTCAACTATAGTTTGTTCAGTTTAGAGCCACCATCCGAAAAGTTGCAAAGTTGAGAAGAATTTAAGTACCAAAACCTTGTGGTCATCCATCTTCTCTCTCGCCCCCCCCCCCCCTCCTCTTCGGCATGAAATTATAGCAGTGATGGAGATAAGAATTTGGGGAGAGAGAATCATTGGAGTGAATTGTACTAGCGAAATGAATTAATATTTAGGTGACAAGAAGATAGTACAATACGATGACAAAACGACAGTATGCATAAACTACATAAATAGGCACATGAACTACACCAAACTGATTAGGAGTTTTCAAGTCCGTAATTCGTGGTAGGGGCCTTCGGTCGAACGCGTTGCGACCACGCCCCTTTGCTTGAGCCTGCACGGCTGTCACTTGGTGGATGCGCAAGGTGTGAATATTCGCGAGGCATCGTTAGCCACGCGGATATTCACACATTTTTTAGCTGAGCCCAAACGCCCCGCCGCCGGAACTGTAAGAAAACTGGGAATGTTACTAGCTCAAAGAAATGAATTTTTTGAACCAACAAAGGAAGAAAACCTGACAAACCAACCATAACAAAAGCTAAAACTTTAGTTGGTGGCGCAAATTAAGGAATTTCACTCATCCATATAGTCATGTATATCTCGTGAAGTTTCCCCATTTTTCTTATCAGTGTTGCTCGCTAAGCAGTCATTAAATTCCTACCCAATTGCAGATTCTTGGTCGATCCCGGAAATCTTGGATTTTCCGTGCTGGTCTTCTGCCTGGAAGCTTGTGCCTGTATTACAATCATTGTGTTGAGGCGAGGAAAACTCGTAGGCGGAGAACTTGGAGGTCCTGTTAGGTACAGGGTAAGTTTTAGGATTGATTCCATAACTATGTACCTATCCGGACTGCACTCTTGCCATGAGATATTGAGGAAATTTCTTTCAGGTAATGACATCGACCTTCTTCATGTCGCTATGGTTCCTCTACCTAATCTTGTCAGCACTTGAGGCCTATTGTGTAATTAAGGGTTTCTAAAGAGAACGTCAGCAGATAAATTAAAATTCGCGATGCCAAATATGGCCGCCGCGGTTTCTCTCTCCTCTCTTCCGTACTGTTTCGCTTATCATGTTGCATAACCAAAGTGTCTTAATTTGACCACCAGTCAGTCCGTTGCAGTTTTTCTTAATGTTTCTAGGTTAATAGGAATTTCATACGTGTACGCCTAGTCGTGCAAATAATATTTGCTCTCTGTACTTGTTCCATTGATATTGTTGGTCATTGCAGTGGTGCCTTCAGAGATTATTTACAGAGATCGATGCTATATTTTTCACAATAATTCTTGCGTTTTCCTCTTCCAACGTCCAAAGACAGAACAACAACAACATGTACCGTTATACGGGTTTCAGCCTCCCGCTTCACTCTAAAAGCTCAGACAAAATAGAAATTTTAACTGGTTTCAGCGCGCTGTACCTAAGATGGCTTAGCACACTACCTAAACAGCGATTTGAACGGGTTCGAAAAATCGTAGAATGGTAAATGTTGTCGTGAATTGACTCGATGGTTCGGTGCTTATCGAATATCACACTGTTCCAGGAATTCGCTTGTAGGTCTTTATTATTCACGTCTTTTGTAGTTCCGCTCATGATGAGCAGATATCATTTCCCTCAGTTCAGTTCCTCGAACCTCTTTTTTTTGTTGTTTTCAAATATTACGAACTCCCATCTCGCCTTTGCGTTTGAATTGTGATCAAGATGTATTGAATAAATATGTTTACTTAGTGCTGCGTAATCAAGTATTGTTATATAACTCTAATAGAAATAACAGATTTTTGAAATTTTGAAAATTCTGTGCGTGAGAAATACCGACTCTATGGACTACGTGCTCCGTGACTTAGAAAAACATACGTAACGGGCCGTGCGAGATAAAAACTGAAGGAAACAAGGACTCCCGCACGATTTTCTATGTCTAGATTAGCAAATCCTTTCACCACTGCGGTAACATACCCATGTACTCCTACTTACTTAGACAAAAACATTGTGCGACTCGACGGCCAAATCGGGCCGAGCGGGCCACCTGAGGTACCAAATTTGTGGGCGTGGCCTGTTACCGAGCGACCCGAGGGAATTTCGTGCGGCACTGGGTGACCCGACGGCATTAAATGAAGTACCGGGCAGGCCGAGGGCATGATTGGAACCGACCGTGTGAGACGGGGGAATTCTAAAAAGTGCCGGCTGACCCGAAGGCAAAGATTCCGGAATTCCAGACATGTAAAGAAACATCTCCACTGACGCATTAGGGAAAGTGATTTTCACGTCAAGCCGACACAAAGACCGTGGCAAGGTATCCTTTTGTTTTCATTGGTAATATTTCGTATTTATGGACACTTTTCTTGTAGGACAGATAGGGTTGATCTCGACTACAACTGTCAATTACTAACTTTGAAGTGCGGGTGAACCGACAGCATTCACAGTGCGAGCCGACGGCGATCACAGGGCCACCCGCCGATAACTCGTCGGGTCACTGGGTAATCGCCGTCGGGTCGCCTATTGCGTGAGTATATACTAAGTCTATATCAGATCTGAAATCTAAATTAGGTCGTCAGACCTTCAGAATTGAAGGCATCACTTGGTACCTTGGGATCAGTAGAAGTACGAGCACACATACCGTCGGAATGGCAAGGTCCAAAGAATCAGAGAACAAAACGATTACCCTTACCATTCACTTTATGTCATGTGTGTTTGTGACAACATTCTTTTGCGGTACCCCGGTCAAGATCAATCCTACTTCTTTCGCAGGCACCTGGTCTAATTCTGAACAAATATTGAACTTCCAGCAAAACATTACATATTACTACCACTACGTTATTTTCAATGCCGCAGAACAAAGCAACGCCAAGTCATTCCTAGCTGAAGGAGGCTAGCCACATCACAAGCCAAGAGCGCATCACAATGCAACGTCGAGCCACTTCTAGCTGAAAGAGGACAGCAGCACCACTAGCAACGACCGCATCACAATGCAACGTCGAGCCACTTCTAGCTGAAGGAGGCCAGCCGCCCCCACTAGCAACGACCGCATCACAATGCAACGTCGAGCCATTCTTGGCTGGAGGAGGCCACGCCACGCCGCTCCTGGCTGGAGTAGGCGCCGCACCACTAGCAGCGACCGCATTACAATGCAACGTCGAGCCACTTATAGCAGAAAGAGGACAGCCGCACCACTAGCAACGACCACATCACAATGCAACGTCGAGCCACTTATAGCAGAGAGAGGACAATCGCACCACTAGCAACGACCGCACTACAATGCAACGTCGAGCCACTTCTAGCTGAAGGAGGCCAGCCGCACCACTAGTAACGACCGCATTACAATGCAACACCGAGCCACTTCTTGCTGAAAGAGGACAGCAGCACCACTAGCAGCGACCGCATTACAGTGCAACGCCGACCCATTCTTGGCTGCAGGAGGCCACGCCACGCCGCTCCTGGCGGGAGTAGGCGCAGCACCACTAGCAACGACCGCATTGCAATGAAACGCCGAGGCACTTCTGGCTGAAAGATGACAGCCGCACCACTAGCAACGACCGCGCCACAATGCAACGTCGAGCCACTTCTGGCTGAAGGAGGCCAGCCGCGCCCACTAGCAACGACCGCATCGCAATGCAACGTCGAGCCACTTCTGGCTGAAGGAGGCCAGCCGCGCCCACTAGCAACGACCGCATCACAATGCAACGCCGAGCCACTTCTAGGCCCGTATGCATGAACATCCCCGCTAGGGAGGGGAGGGGATGCGCATCCCCTGCGGAGCGATCCCCTCCCTTCCCCAGCGGGGCTCCCTGCTATGCATGAAACTTTTCGAGGAGAGGGGATGCATCCCTTGCGCGTGCTGTTTGCGCGTTTTGTGCAATCACGTCTTTTGCATCGAAACACCGTGTGAAAATGCCGCTAAGGCTGGAATAATTTGGTTTTTAAAGTGTGGTAGTTCATTTTTACCATATTTTCGAATATTTTCGTGGTTCACTTCACTGTTAGGGATAGTTATAGGTCTGCTCCTTCACTTTTGTCGCATTCCGTCCTTGGACAGCGACATCCACGGCCTGAGTATCGAAACACCGTCCGAAAGGGCCATTGAAGAGGGAATACATTGATTATAAAGTTTAAATTATGAAGTTAAGTTAAAATCATAAATTACGGTTAGAGAGAAGAGAGGTGCAACAGATACACTCAAAAAGGGAATGGTAGACACTTGAAATGATAGAAAATCAGTAAAGTTGCGCAAAGAACTGTCGAAAAGCTTGCAATTCACGGAAAAAAATGCAGAATTATGAAAGGAAACAATTGATTGCTGAGCGTGATCCCTTCTCGAACCCCTACTATTCGTAGGGGATGTACATCCCCTCCCCTCAGGGGATCCCCTCGCTTCATGCATACGGGGATCGAGGGAGCGGATGTGCGCGAACCCCGCTGGCGATCGCTGCAATGCTTAACAGCCGATCCTCTCCCCAGCGGGGATGTTCATGCATACGGGCCCTAGCTGAAAGAGGGCAGCCGCAACACTAGCAACGACCGCATTACAATGCAACGCAGAGCCACTTCTAGCTGAAAGAGGACAGCCGCACCACTAGCATCGACCGCATCACAATGCAACGTCGAGCCACTCCTGATTAGAGGAGGCCGCGCTGCGCTGTTCCTTGCTGAAGGAGGCCAGCCGTACCACTAGCAACAAATGCCATAGAAAAATCACCAGCTTAGATTTCTTTGCCTGGAGTGCTTTATTTATACGCCTCCTCGTTTCCGGTTTCAGGGCACAGCCCGGAATCGTCTGCTTTCCACCAAACCAACTTTGGGGGTCTCCGACATCACGTCTTTTTAGTGGAAGGTGATTTTTCCGAGTCAAGGAAGGATCGTGAAGGTGGCAATAGACTGGCTCTGATAGTATGAAATTGATAAACCTCCTTGGAAGGTAGTAATCCCAGGGACCTGGATGAATTTAGCCACAAATAAGTCAAATACCATGAAGTTGGTGTTCCGTTTTCCTGAAGAACAGGGCCAAAGCTATTTTAAGACATTGTCTGGAAAACATGGCAAAATGCAATGAATATTTTCGCAATATATTCCATTTGTAGACTCGGCATTTGCTTCATACTGTATTTCCCATGAACCACAACAACTGAATGAAAGCTGCTATGGTGCTAATACTACTAAATTCCAGGTCATTCCATGCATTTTTTTACAACCAAGTAATCATCGCTAGTCATAGTCTACAAAAAATCTAGAGAAGAAACGGGATACAAAATGAACAAGGTAATAAACGTTTGTTCCTAAAGAGTCTTCATACTTTTTCGGGCTCCTACATGTGTTCTGATGGCTCCATAAAGAGTTACCAAAACCAGGTGTAAAAATCCCACCGAATTAAAGGGAAGAAGGGCACTGAGCCTAATCTCAGAAGTCTCCGGTTATGGATACACATAAGGATGGCCACAACTAGGGAGAAATGTGGATCCCAACTGAATAATCGCAATCCCGCAGTAACTGATGTTCTGCCAAAGTCCGCCGCATAGTGCCCCCTCAAGCAATGATGCTGAGTAACCCGAGGAAATGCTTAGCCTCAAAGAGGCCTCTAGAGAGAAGCCTTTTGGGCGTGGCCAGGGCGACACCAGTGAGTTTTTGGGTCTGCCAAAGGTCTATTTTTGCTACTGAGAGATATGATGAAGCTTTCTTAAATTACCAATCAAGCTCATTGTCAGAAAAAAAAGATTTCAGTGAAATTTTCCCAAGTTTTTAGCGAATCGTTCTTTCTCGCCATACTTATCTGTGAAATTATTTCTATCTGAATTCGGTGATTTTATGTGATTTTATCATATTGGGGAAATTCAAACCTGTGAAAAACTACCACTATGAGTTAACATCTCTTCAATTTTTATGATTCTACTGATAAATTGCGTCTAGGTTCTATAAATAAGGAAAACTTTTTTGACATTCTCTGTATTAAATCAATAGGTTTTTATATGAGTTGAGCTTGATCCCCCTGCTCACCCCCGATGAAATTCACAAAATTTGTTCCAAATAATTCTTAAAAAAACTGAAACGGCATTTGTTCAACCAACGATTCCAAGCGAAAACTTTGGCCTCATTCATCCTTAACAAGCACTAGCTAGCAACTTCTTTAATTGCTTAGAGGAATGTCTTCTTGCACACCTTCTTGCGTGAAGAAATAAATATCATGAAAATTTATCCGAATTTAAGTTTATTCGTGCTAACGCATACATTCTCAAATTGTTTATGATTGAAGCGCTCTTGCTGGAGCACCGTACAGCTCTGCCTTCGCTTCGATCATTATCTTCGCTCCATTTCCAGATATATTACAGTTCTCTTGCTCTGAAAGCAAGTTTTCACAAACAAATCATACTCACTGCTGAACCTAGCTTCTTTTTCTGGGAACTGAAAAGTGTGTTTAAGAATTTGGGAAACATTTTAAGGACCAACCCCTGGGTTTGGGTCCCAAGCAGAGTAATTCGCGAACGCATCACCTTCCCACATGAAATGCAGAGTGAGAGTGCCGTTAGGGAACACCGTTACACTGGAACTGGGGCAAGAAGCTCTCCATCTCTGCAAAGACATGAGCAAAAAGCAAAAGGTGAACTATGAAAATTCTTAGCAGTAGAACCTGCGTTGATAGGGCTCACATCATCGGCAAACATGTTGCATCCTAATCCGACCGCATTTTTGCAATACTGAACATACTCCTTCGTCCCATCACTTTTCACACGCTGCCATTCTGTGACATCAGATTCAACTTGAAGTGTTACACGGTCTCCGTACTTAAAAACTCATTTATAGCGCCACAATAATAAAATGGTTAAAAGTCTGGAAGACATTGCATCAGGCATGTGAAACCCCTACAAAAACATCAAACTCGAACAGAGATCGTGTGTACCTTAGCTTTTTGAACTCGAAAATCTCCAACTGCGTAAGACAGCATCGTCAGGAATAGAAGGCTAGGGGTCCACATCTGCAATAAATGGTAGGGCTTCGCCTTGCTTTCATTACATAGTGGATACTAGGAATTCATCTATCATCTTGGATCCTACCAATTTCAGTGGCAAATAATTGTATCATTTCAACTCAAACCATTCGCAACTCATCTAGCGACATACATTGTGATTTGTGGCTTTGACAGACTCACATAAGCACAAGACGCATGATGGTTGATGGTTTGGTTGCAATAAATCTTACCGTTAGGTATAAATGAATACGTGGAAAATATATTTGTGTAAGAAGTTGCCCTTACGCCTGCCATGAAGTAACTGCGTAATTCGCAAGTTCGCAAAGCCTCTGCTTGATATTTGGGGTAGGTGTTCCAAATTCATAGAGTCCCTGGGAAGACAGGGATCGACCGCCGCTCTAATATGTGCATAGTAGTGGGCGAGTTTCTTTTTTTTTGTAAAAATAGGTACATTTTGTCCTGGCCAGTCTCAGTAAGTGACAACAAGGGATGGTAAAAATGGCGGCTTATATTACATTTTCTTGAGGAGGTCCATCCACTCTCGACCAACAGTAAGTTTATGACCTTCCCAGGAATGTTCATGAACCCCATCACAGAATAGGAGTAAATAGAGGTGGTACAGAAGTAGATATTTACTTACGTTTTGTAATTACAGGGAATGAAAATGAAAGTGCAGCATCTTGCGGGCGTACGCTAATAACTGAATGTGCCGACCTTTCTTATTGGGACTGCCCACTGCTAATAAGGGCTAATTGGGGATAATTGAGGATGAAGCTGGATGATCACACCCAGTTTTCGATCTACCTATTCTGGTCCTATTCAACAAATAGTTTAAAAGCTAATTACACTTATTACTTCAGCTGGAACATGGATTGGATACCTATATGTATGTATTTGTGCCGATCCCCTAATCATCAAGATAAAATTAAAGCACTTACCACAAGTTGGAGCAGCAAAACTGGTACTACGGGTGAATGCTTGGATGACAAATGTTTGGATGATACCTTTTATATACCTATAACGTACCAAGAGTACTTGTTCAGAGATTTACTAAATTTCGTCACAGACAAATTAACAACAGTCTTTACAATAGTGCAAGGACGTGGCTTGGGGTTCACAAAAGTACAAGATCAGGACTTTTCGCAATATATTCGCTTGCAGCTCAACATTTGCTTTGTACTTCACTGCTTATGGAATACAACAACGTTATGTACGAAAGCTGACGCGGTGCTAAGCACATCTCCAAATTCTAGAAAATAGGAAGAAACAAAGAATGAAAAGGTTGAGGTGAAAAATTTTGTAACCAAACAACCAAGCAATATCTATTTATCATGTCAAATCAGTATACTCACCTCACTTGTTGTAGTTTTCAAATCCATAAGAAACCATCATCGAAATATAAATGGGATGAAAGACAAAAGGGATACGAATAAGGATTTTTCACCCCAAACGTTGAATTCTTCAGATTTTTGCATCTTTTTAGCATTTAGCGTGCCCTGAGGGCCTGATTTACGGTTGTATCGAACTGGAGTAAGAATATTATCGAAACAACAGGAGGAAAGAGACAGACTGACTCTCAGCAGCCTCAAGTCACAACTACGCATAAGGATAACCGTCACTAAGGCAGAATGGTGGATTCCTACTGAATTATCGCAGTCACGCAATAGGTGGTGCTCTGTCAAAGACTGCTATATAGTAGTTCCTCTTCAAGCAGTGTTGAACACCCAAATTTGCAAGCGATAAGCGCTCAATCTGATGATCTGGGACTAATCACTCGTATCAGCAGGATAGCAATAGATGCTGCAGATTGATGTTGAGTGGTGAGCCGAGAACAACCAACCTACGACTACGAGGGCTAGCTCGTGAAACTATATCTATGTACATAGTTTCTTCTCGGGAAATTAATGTTACACAGTATCTCTATTATGTATGTATGAGTCTCCACCATGCTGCCACTGTGATCGGCCGACAGTTCATCTACCCGCCACCGAAGAGTACCACGCGAATGGAAGGAAGACTCCGACCTAACCCGCCGTCGGCTGGCGTGGGTCGTATGCCCTGTCATCCTGCAGATTGCATGTATCTCAGTACGTTTACCGTCAGCTGCGTCTAAACTTCACTGCTCTTGGCTGATTTGGAGCTTGTTGGAAGTATGTACGGTCAGATGATATCGAGCCGTCTGTAAGAAGAACTAATGGAGAAAACTGATAGATTTTGATAAGGACCTCGAGAAGCGATGGCCGGACACTATGAAAATGTTCTAAAAAAGAGCTAAGTAGACATATCAAAGTGAACAAAACTAACGAATGGACATATTGAGGCAACTGCGGAACTCTTCGCAAGTAAAGCTCGATCTGCTTCCTGCCATTTTGATAAAGATAAAGTGTGTGTATTCAATCATGGTTGAGAACAGTCGACATAGGAAATTCATCAAGAAATCCTGAAACTATAAACCGATGTGGTTCTCGCACCCTTTATCAAAGATCTGTGATTTTCCAAAGATAAAGCTCATAGTTTTGGAAGGTGCAAGGAGTAAAAACTACGCAGAGCTCGAGAACGGCTGCCACTGTCTACGTAACAGTGAAAGTATGTTTGGCTTCAAATCTAGAAATAACTTGAGTCTACTGAAACGCAAGAATCTCATTCGTCTGACGATCACCAGAGAGCTATTCTCTTTTCTAACAATGTGCCAGAGAACCTTTTTCTAAACCCTTTCTTTCTGTGGATTTTGCGGTGAAACGTGCAACTGTTTCGCAACATCTTGTAACACCAACCATAACGCGTTTTCCGCGACTCTTATGAAGAAATATGTGTACACACGTTGCCTGAAGATTCTCCCGATAATAAAACTTTAAAATTGGTTCTGAATAAAAACAGTATTTTCAGGAATAACGACGTTAGAACCACAGCGTTGACAAATCGGGAACACTCCTCACAATTTTTTAAACAATATTTGCATAGTTAGGACAGTGTTTTTTGAAGAACCATTTACTTTTTTGAGACCTTTATTTTCTTTTATTTTTTTTTAATTTCGATAATTTTGATAGAATTTTTGTTGATAAGTTTAATAATGTTTTTCAAACCATTATATTTTTCTTCTTTTTAATAATTGTGTTTAACTTTTTTTGTTTAAAAATTTGTCTTGAAGGGGGTTGTTTCCTACAACAATGTAATTTTGTGGGTTTGATAACTTTCACCTCTTTTCATGTCCAAGACGTTTAAGTTTCCATTTATTATTAAGTATGCACTACATTGTCGACAACTGGAGAAAATCGGCGTAGTTGGTAGCCTCCAACTTCTTGAGCACTTTTCAGCAGTCCTTGTGAGAGTCCTGACATTACAACTCATTTGCTGTGTTGCTCCAAAAGACCCAGGTATTCCGTGCTTCGTCGAAGCCGTATTCCATCTACATTTCCTCATAGGAATCAAGTAACTGTTTTTGCTGATACACTCTTTAAGTCATTCAATATTACTCTATTTTGAGGCATAGAATCGGAAAGTTTCACATTTTGAAGGAATCCATTAATCAGTAATCGGTTCATAAAGGATGAGGGTGTTAGGTGCATAGAAACTGCTGAGAAATTATCACGTGCAACATCCACGGTCACAGCAGTACAATTAAAACGCTTTGGACATTTTAGAATATTTCGGTTTTTACAACTGTTTTGAAAGTGATTTACCAGTGTAGAACTGTTCATCAGGAGAACTTTTTTTAAGTCAAGCACAGCAACTTCGAGTGGTCCAAAACTGAACCACGTACAAACAATGCCTGAAGCTGCATCTAAGAAAAAGGAAATTCTATGATCGGACCAGACCGGAAAGTGAAATTTCAAGTTTCTTGACTTGCAGCTGCCAGAGTTCTTGACTTCTAGAGCTGATGCTCTAGTGATTGCATTCGCCATATGTGTGGGTCATGGTGATATTTATTTTGTTGGTTGATGTCTATTCACAATGAACTTCACATTGTTTGAAAAAAAGTATGAAATTAGGTGTAAGACTTTTGGACCAAACTAGTAAGCTAGACTAAGCCATCGAGCTTGATTGTATTTCTTGGCAATAGCTTGATTTCTTGAAAGCTGGATAAAGGATAAAGTGGTCGGCGTTAATCAATCCCGTCACGAGGGATGCGCCACGCATTCGACTTCATCTGAGCATCGTAGAGGCGTTGAATGCGTATGTGCCCTGTACAATGACTTGCGGGGGGAACCCGATGTACCAAGTCAGTGCTTCATCCTCCCAGACTCCTCTGGTACCAATTTACCGACCCCGGAGGGATGGAAGGCTTGGTTGGCCTCGGGCGGGATCGAACCATCGATCGTGTGCGTGCGCGGCGAGCCTCTTACCACTGCGCCACACGCGCCCTTAAAAGCTGGAAGTGCAAATAATTCGCTTTATGTATTCCGTCGAATTTCTGGTAAAATATGGCGTCACAATGCATCAATCACTCAAAGAAGCAAATGATGAGGTATTTATCACCTGATGTATTGAAGCTGCATCCAAAGCGCTCTGTGGAAGCGTCCATCTAAAAATACAGAATACAAAGACCTACAATGCTTTAGTCAAGTAGGCATCAAACCAAAACAGGAAAAATATTTGTCATTTATAGTCCAGGAATTAATAAATCCTCATTATTTTGCCCTTTAAAATGATCAGGGCAGGAAAACCAGTTCTAGGGTTATCTTTTTTGGAGACCGGGGCTGGGATTCATGAAACGATAACCAAGCAAACCAAGGATGGCTAGCGTGATTGGTTATCGTCTGACTATGTAGTGCTAAGAGACGCAGACGGCAAAACTTGGTTTGCTAGCCTGGTTTTGCTTGGTTATCGTTTCATGAATCCCAGCCCGGGTGGGTAGAAAATGCATGTGTAATGCTTACCCCTTTCAGAGTCTTTTCCCAACTCTTGACAGCGTCACCAAAGAAGTGTCGTAACTTGTAATCTCTCTGCTTGGCTCTGAACATCAATATGCCCGGAAACGGTCTGCTTTCTTGTAACCCACTTGAAGTTTACTGTTGGAACGCAAGCCCTAAGCCAGCAGTGCTGTGCGTATTGATTTCGTCGGAAGATTCTTCACGGATTCCACCGGAAGACCCTCCGGATTCTGATGACGCCTGCCGCACAAGCTGACAATCGTACTTCTAGACAAGAAGCGTTGAAAATCTACCAAAATTCATGTGGGTATTAGAGAATTCCACGATGAACCTGCCTACCAATCTGGAGTTCTTTGATGTTACCCTTGTTACAAGGCTTTTTCTTGCTTCTGGCTTCATGCCGTCATTGCACTCTGGGATAGTAACCTCGTCTCCAGAAGGGGTTTGAGGTTTTCCATTACATCCTTCATTCAAAGCGTCTGAATCCTCCACTTCTACAGATGATCCTGGTGCCGCCAATGGACCGGTTTCAGTAGTACGGAATAGTTGAAAAACCTGAATTTACCGTGTTTTTCATTGATTCACCAAATTACAAACTAAAGACCCTAACCAGAAAATGTAGAAACAGAGTTGAAAGTATGTTCTAATTTGCCGCTGAGCCGGCGCCTTTTATACACCAATAACACACTGGTACTGCAATCAGAGAACGAATTTGCACATTTTCCATGGCTACAAGTAAAGCTTCTATTGAGTTCCGGTGCATTTAGTTTAATAATCCTGAAGTTTACGGCCGAACATTTGCGGCTGAAACTATTTTGCGCTGCGGGCTTGTAGCTCTGAGTAAGCGAAAAGGGCAAAGATTCTCGAATATGTATTTTCATTTGGTGTTATCTATTACAGATAAGTGCATGCTGTGATATTGCATTCCCGTCGGCCGTACAAAGGCAGATATGTGTGGGCGTAATAAAACTATGGATACAGAATAAATTATCCATCGTGGTGGAAAAAGTTACATTCAAGAGTTTTTATACGTCACAGGAAACGAAATTCATCGATACACGCAAGTTGGTTTCATGTGGGAATTAAACTAGCGCTGGCTGCCAAAGCAGGGGACCATTTTCACAACTTTCACGTTTTTCCATTTTTGTGATTTTCAAGATTTCTGAATACACAACAAGCGAAGCCAACTCTTCCATTTTCCGCTATAGTACACTGCTTCGCGAATACAAAAATGGCCGTTATTCTTCTATAGATGGACACAGTACTTCAGTTATCCCGTCTGAATATGTAATAAAGCTCATCCAATTCGGAATCCTCAGAAATAATTGAAATCCGTATAAATTGTTCCATATCCATTGCGAAGTAGTTCTACCGCTGTTATTTATCTTCCGTGGAGCAGTCCTTTAAGGCGGAGTTACTCTATCCCGGTTTCCCTCAACTTTGAAAAGGTGGTTTTTCACTATTACTTGCACTATTACAATTACTTACACTTACACTTATCGTAGTTTATCTTCGAAATTTATGCAAAACGTTGCCGGATGCCTTCCTGGACTACCCGAAGGAGATCACGGGGGACGTTCTAAGCAGTGAACCCCAAACACTGCGATACTTAACTCTGGATCTCCAACGGAGTGGAACCAGCGATAGGGACAGATTGCAATCTGCCACTCAAACCACTGAGCCATCCGGGCTACTTTTTATGTTGGAGTTTGTTAGATAACAGCGTAGCCGTAGCCAGCATACTTGTATATGTATTTGCAAAACGGGGGCACAGGGCAGGATTCGATCCCCTGACCACCACAACGTCGATCATTCGCACAACCCACTGCGCTATGCCCGCACGCGATGCAACATGCAAATGGTGTCCACTATTACTTACACTTACAGTTATCGTAGTTTATCTTAGAAATTTAGGTGAAAAGGGAGTTGGGTGGGGCCACACCTGTGAAGCCTAAGCCTAAGCCTTAAACCCATTCTTAAGCAAAGGGTTAGGCTTATCTACCCTGTCTACTATGGACTAAAGTTGTATTTTTCTTCGCTTTCTCCCAAGCTCGAGTGATTTATAGCTCATTAATACCGGGGCGCCGGAGGGGGCGGCGGCCGGCGCCCGCCGGCGCCCATTTGCAGTGGCTGCCGGACCAGACTGTACATAGTGAGTTTGTCTGGAATCAGGAGGAAGTATGGGCATTGTGAGGCTTGATTTTCTATGGGTGTTGCAGTTGGAATCTCCAGGATTTTAGTAACCAATTGCTTTGGTTATCGAGATTGAGGAAACATCCAGCACGTTCTTGGCATGATCTTCTACTCATATGAGGACTACAGAGTATATACGGAGTAGGAGTATTTGAAACAGATCGGCTAATAAAAATTAATTAGTACTTATAAAGTTTTCATAAATCCAGGTAAGTTTCCGCCATCTTTTGGCAGAATATATCCTTGAAGCCAAATTTTGGGCTGCCTTGCGCAAGCTGGAATAATGCCATGTAACTCTTCAGAGAGAACTCCGCAGCAGATAAGAAAACGAATCTGATATCTGCATCGAAAACTGCATCTGACAGTGTGCATTTCATTACGAGTTCGGCTCCCCTAGTATCTTTCCCTGGCAAGTTTTCCATTTACAACTAGCCGTTGATTTGATTAGCTCAAATTTCTAGGGTTTTCCGAGCAATGCCTCGAGAACTCGCGAGCGAGTGACCTCCAATCCATTCGAAACTCTTTCTTTTTGATTCTGTCAATTCGAGCCCATTGCTGTGCCCACTTGCCTTACCTTGGTGGGAGTCAACTTATTTCAAATACTGTTTCGATTCTAATTTTTTTTTGCTTTCTGAGAACCGGAATCTACGGGAATACAGACTCCCAGCGGTACTTTATAAAACTGCTGAATCTCGCAAAATAGTCTGCTGTTTTCCAACAATTCTATGAAGTACGTCTGACCGTCTGGATTACTACGAATTTCCGAAAATCTCTGTATTTGTTTTTCTGCAGAACGGTGCAGTGGAACACTAGATGGCTTGCATGACTTCCTTTGAAAATTATTACTCAACTTCTTCTAACAATTTCCATGTTCGACTGTCCTTGAATCTTGGCATATTGTTTGTGCATCGATCTTTATTGAGGCTAACGTTTCGGCGATGTCGCCTTCGTCAGAGCCTGGAAAGTCAAAGACGTAAGTGATTTACCCTCTCAACCGCCTCATCCCTCTACAGGACATCCTTCATCCAGCCGTACACTCAAAAACAGTACAATGGCATTATTACTATTACAGTATTACTCAACTAATTTGCGCATGTGAAAAATTGCTAAAGCTGATACATTCACGTCAACTGCACATACTTCGACTTCATCAAGCTAAGGAGGGGAGTTCTACTTTGCTGCATGAAGCTGTTACATAGAAAGCCACAGGATAATGAATGTGGAGCACAAATTTCCGATACAATATTTGTTGATAATATCGAGTTCTCCAAAGTATGTGTGTTCGAGCGCTGCGGTTCTCGTATCTCAGACCGTGGTAGCGCTATGGTCGAAGCTCAATGCTGAGGAAGCACTGCATAAAGTAAGTAGAGGAGGTTCGTAACAGTTGTGTTCGATAAGGGGATATGTGTTCGATAGGAAGAACCCGAAACATACAGTAGTTGAATCAATAGATTTTTGTATGAGTTGAGCTTGATCTCCCTGCTCACGCTCGACGAAATTCACAAAATTTGTGCCAAATAATTCTTTTAAAAAACTGGAACAGCATTTGCTCAGCCAACGATTCCAAGCGAAAACTTTGATCTCATTCATCCTTAACAAGCGTTAGCTAGCAACACCTTTAATTGCTTAGAGGAATGTATTATTGGCGCTATCCTTTCCGGGGGTCACCAAAGTCTCCTGATTAACTGTTTCCTTGTTGGGTTTCACCTTTATTGCTTCACAACATTCAGTTAGTCTTTCTCTTTGCTAGCTTTTGAGATATTCATCACTATTTCTCTTGTTTTGTCCTCGGTTCTGTTGAGTCTTTAGTTCTTCGTTCTGAAATAGCTGATATGGCACACCTTCTTGCGTGAACAAATAAATATCATGAAAATTTATCCGAATTCAAGTTTATTCGTGCTAAGGCATACATTCCCAAATTGTTTATGATTGAAGCGCTCTTGCTGGAGCACCGTACAGCTCTGCCTTCGCTTCGATCATCTTCTTCGCTCCATTTCCAGATATATTGTGGTTCTCTTGCTCTGAAAGCAAGTTTTCACAAACAAATCATACTCACTGATGAACCTAACTTGTTTCTCTGGGAACTGAAAAGTGTGTTTAAGAATTTGGGAAACATTTTGAGGACCAACCCCTGGAGTTGCGTCCGAAGCAGAGTATTTCGCGAACGCATCACCTTCCCACAAGAAATGGAGAGTGAGTGTGCCGTTAGGGAACACCGTTACACTGGAACTGGGGCAAGAAGCTCTCCCACTCTGCAAAGACATGAGCAAAAAGCAAAAAGTGAACTATGAAAAATCTTAGCAGTAAAACCTGCGTTGATAGGGCTCACATCATCCGCGAACATATTACATCCTAAGCCGACCGCATCACCGCAGTACTGAACATATTCCTTCGTCCCATCGCTTTTCACACGCATCCATTCTTTGACGTCAGTTTCAACTTGAAGTGTTACACGGTCTCCATACTTAAAAACTCATTTATAGCGCCACAATAACTCGAAAATAGTTGAAATTCTGGGAGACATTGCATCAGGCATGTGAAACTCCTAAACATCAAAGTCGAACAGAGATCGTGTGTACCTTGGCTTTTTGAACTCGAACATCTCCAACTGCGTAAGACAGCATTGTCAGGAATAGAAGGCTGGGGGTCCACATCTGCAATAAATGGTAGGGCTTCGCCTTGCTTTCATTAGTGGATACTAGGAATTTATCCACTATCTTGGAGCCTACCACAACTCAAATCATTCGCAACTTATCTAGCGACATACAATGTGATTTGTGGCTTTGACAGACTCATATAAGAACAAGATGCATGATGGTTGATGGTTTGGTTGCAATAAATCTTACTGTTAGGTAAAATGAATACGTGGAAACTATATTTTTGGGAGAAATTGCTCTTACCCCCTGCCACGAAGTAACTGCGTAATTCGCAAGTTCGCAGAACTTCTGCTTGATATTTCGAGTAAGTGTTCCTAGTCACCTAATTCATAGAGTCCCTGGGAAGATAGGGATCGACCGCAGCTCTTATAGTAGCAGGCGAGTTTTTTTGTAAAAATAGGTACACTTTGTCCGAGCCAGTCTCAGTCAGTGACAACAAGGGATGGTAAAAATGGCGGCTTATATTACATTTTCTTTGAGGAGGTCCATCTACTCTCGACCAACAGTAAGTTTATGACCTTCCCAGGAATGTTCATGAACCCCATCACAGAATAGGAGTAAATAGAGGTGGTACAGAAGTAGATATTTACTTACGTTTTGTAATTACAGGGAATGAAAATGAAAGTGCAGCATCTTGCGGGCGTACGCTAATAACTGAATGTGCCGACCTTTCTTATTGGGACTGCCCACTGCTAACAAGGGCTAATTGGGGATAATTGAGGATGAAGCTGGATGATCACACCCAGTTTTGGATCTACCTATTCTGGTCCTATTCAACAAATAGTTTAAAAGCTAATTACACTTATTACTTCAGCTGGAACATGGATGGGATACCTATATGTATGTATTTGTGCCGATCCGCTAATCATCAAGATAAAATTAAAGCACTTACCACAAGTTGGAGCAGCAAAACTGGTACTACGGGTGAATGTTTGGATGACAAATGTTTGGATGATACCTTTTATATACCTATAACGTACCAAGAGTACTTGTTCAGAGATTCTGATAAATTTAGTCACAAACAAATTAACAACAGTGAAGTATGCGTTGGGCTTTACAATAGTACAAGGACGTGGCTTGGGGTTCAAAAAAGTACAGGATCAGGACCCATTTTAATATTCATTACATAGGTATGACATTGAGTGGGAAATAGTGCAAACTGTCACAAATATTTTCCCGATATTTTCGCTTGTTAGCCCAACTAGTGCGATATGCCACAAATATTTTCGCAATATCTTCGCTTGCCAGCTCAGCATTTGTTTTGTACTTCACAGCATATGGAATACAACAACGATACGAAAGCTGACACTGTGCTGAGCACATTTCCAAATCCTAGAAAATAGAAAGAAACAAAGAATGAAACGGTTGAGGTGAAAAATTTTGTGAGAAGCAAACAATCTCTATTTATCATGTCAAATCAGTATACTCACCTCACTTGTTGTAGTTTTTAAATTCATAAGAGACTATCATCGAAATAGAAATGGGATGAAAGACATAAAGGATAACAAACGTTGAGTTCTTCAGATTTTTGCATCTTTTTAGCATTTAGCGTGTCCTGAGGGCCTGATTTACGGTTGTAATGAATAGGAGCAAGAATATTAGGAGGAAAGACACTGACTCTCAGCAGCCTCAAGTCACAACTACGCATAAGGATAGCCGTCGCCGCTCCTGGCTGGAGGAGGCCACGCCGCGCCGCTCCTGGCTGGAGGAGGCCAGCCGCACCACCAGCCACGACCGCATCACAATGCAACGTCGGGCCATTCCCGGCTAGAGGAAGCCACGCCGCGCCGCTCTTGGCTGGAGGAGGCCAGCCGCACCACCAGCCACGACCGCATCACAATGCAACGTCGGGCCATTCCCGGCTAGAGGAAGCCACGCCGCGCCGCTCCTGGCTGGAGGAGGCCAGCCGCACCACCAGCCACGACCGCATCACAATGCAACGTCATGCCATTCCCGGCTAGAGGAAGCCACGCCGCGCCGCTCCTGGCTGGAGGAGGCCAGCCGCACAGCCAGCCACGACCGCTTCACAATGCAACGTCGAGCCACTCCCGGCTGGAGGAAGCCACGCCGCGCCACCAGCCACGACCGCATCACAATGCAACGTCATGCCATTCCCGGCTAGAGGAAGCCACGCCGCGCCGCTCCTGGCTGGAGGAGGCCAGCCGCACAACCAGCCACGACCGCTTCACGATGCAACGTCGAGCCACTCCTAGCTGAAGGATTGCAGCCGCACCACTAGCAAGGGCCGCATCATTATGCAACGCCTGTTTGGTGGAGGCCAGCCCCACTACGAGCAAAGACTAAAACATAGGGAAAGGCCTGTTTTTTGCGAAGTCCTGAGCCCCTTCCCCTCTGTCCCATCACATTTCCCCAACACAACATACATATACGTTGCACTTTGTTATACGACTCATGACAGGGATTATAGAAAAAACGAAATTTCAAAAAAGGATGACTGAATGGATGCAACAGTATTAGGTAAGTTAGCTTAATTAAGTCATGCAGTAGAATCCATACACCACGTCTTGTTTCAATCATGCTAATCGAAGTAACATACGACAAAGTAATGAGTTGTATTTGTTCCAAAGTTGCAACCGTACTTCTTCCTCGAATCCAGCTGAAATAACATAATCATTCTGAAGTTTTAGCAAAACACCTCCAACCTGTGGTGCGTGAAATTTCTGCCCGCGGTGCATCCGCGGTACGTGCGAGGTGGTGAGGCGGTTCGCCACCGCGGGCATGTGAGGATGCACCGCTGAAACACAACTTTCAAGGGAGTAACTATTTTCATTGAAAAATGAGCCTGTCTTGAAGTGTTTGGCGGAAAGGGGAGAGGATAAATCCATGAAGGCATTTGCACTTCATCCTGCGCTTTTTCTATTGCTAAATCTTCACTAAGTCATGGTCGGAACTAGTATGTACATGAACGTCATCCAGTTCCGCGGACGCATAAAATTCTGAAGGAATTTTGACTCACAGCTTCCAATTTCTTTCTCCATGATTTAAAAGCGTCTTTGATGACATGTTTTACTGTGTAACTTGTTCGCTTCTCCCTGAACGATACTCAACTTGAAGTGAAATAAAGCGATGCAAATAAGGTAATTGATTTTTACGCTTTGTAGCTGAACGTCTTTATCCTTGCGAGCGGTACTGCGAACTCCTCGCCTTGTCGATTTGCCAGAACCTCTAATGCAGTATGTGCTTCGAGTTGGCAGTCATATTTCTGAAGATAATCTTTTTCTCTCGAAGGAAAAGGAAGTTTTCAAAAGTAAATAGGATTAGAAATGGTTACATACCAATCCAGGTAATATTTTGGTTATACGTCTTACAAGTTGTCTTCGAAACTTGCGATGGAAACTGAATTTTCCCAACCGTGAGCAGTCAGGCAGACCAAGTTCAACATCTTTCGCGCTTGGAGTGGAATCTTTCGAATGAAAAGGCTTTTCGGTAGTCGATTTTCAAAGGGTTTCACTTGATTTTCCTGCAGAACCTGCTATCCTCGTTAGCAAAGGATCACTAGCATCCAATAAGTAATCATATTCAGACTCTTCAGGTTCCTCAGTCGGATTATTGGTATCGTTAGACGGTTGTGATGAAAATGCTACAGCGACCTGAGTTGATGATAGTAGCTGAAATTCTTTTTCAGAAATTGGATACACGGATAGGGCAGAGAGGTCATCAATAAGGATAAAAGGAACCCACCTCTGATAACAGGAACAAATAGGGAGCCATCGCTGTACAGCTATTTTCTCCTGCCTTTTTATACATCACCAGCTAGATTCTAATATTCTATATTCGAATATATGAGGTTTACTGCTCACCATATTGTAGTGTTTAATGTTAACATACATATATGTACTTAAATAAGACTGTCGACTAGATTACTTGTACTGTACTACTAATACCTATACTTGTGAACCTCTACATTGTAATCACATGGATATACCATGTAATAAATAAATGAATAAATTCTCTCAGTGATGGAACTTTATATACCCTGTTGACAGTATCCGGCTTTGTCCGTCAGGTACATAGAGAGTCTTTCTCGAATCAGGAGGAAGTTTGGACATTATGAGACCTGTTTTTGTTTAGGTGTTTCAACTGAGCCCTTTGAAACGCTGCAACTAGAACCCCCCGGATTTTAATAATCAATTGTTCTGCTTGCTGAGATTTGGAGAATATCCAGCATGATCTCCGACATATGCTTTTGCGCATGTGAGGACTACATTCCCCTCCGACATTGTTGTTTTCATTGTCTGTAGTAAAATTTTTGCAGGAATGTAACGACGTGATATCTCGTGCAAGTTGCAGCAAATTAAAGTTCTCAGCCTAAAGGTAGGTCAAACATGAATGTGAAGGCTTTTTTCATAGTTCAAAGGCCACAGATGAATCTTAATATATCTGACAAGTTTTTTTGTGAAGAATAAGTAGTTGATTCTATTGATGCGGATTGTTTGGATTTTTCGAGCAGTCGCTGCCGCACGTGAATGACATTTGATTTATTCAACTCTTTTTAATTCTGTTAAGTCAAATTTATTGCTTTGCCCATTATTCTCAGCTTCATACAACTAAAGCGTTACGTATCCAAGTTTTGTTCTGGTTTTAATTCTTTAGCTTTGTGGGGATCGGAATCAACGCGAACCCAGAACAAGTGGCAGTAGAAGAACTGAAACGATGTCTGCGCAAATGTTTGGAATGTAAGCTTTATATATCATGCCAGTAGCACGGTGACACCTTGACAAATTTGGCAACAAACATGTGTATTAACGACAATGAAGTTTGCGCTCTCTTTTCCAGGATTACAGGGTGGAGGCTGTTTCGAGACACTACCCGGGAAATGGTGCAAAATGTCACTCACAGATATTTTCGCAATATTTTCGCTTGATAAGCTCAGCATTTGCTTCGTACTGTATGTATTTCCTACATACCACAAGAACGGCAGGAGGCCTGGCGTGGTGGTGAGCGCACCTCCGATTCCTATGAAAATAGAAAGGGACAGAAAATAAAGCTGAATGAATTTTTTCACCGCCAGGTAATAGCCGCAGCTCATGCCAAAACTCTATTCATTTCACTCACTAAAGTGATCTGCAATTCATGAGAAAAAAACTTCCGCGAAATGGGAGATGAAGCGGTAGCAAAATTTTGATTCTACCAAATTTTCACATTTTCCAAGCTTCCACTTTCAACGTGATGACCTCAAATAGGGTTGCGAGGAATGGGAATGGAAATCCTCTCGAATCAATAGGAGGAAGGGCACGTGGGCCGTGAGTACTACCTGAATTTTTCCTTAGTTGAACTACCCTCTAGTGATCATGCAAGCGTTGTCGCTCATGTCAATTTCTGTCACCGCTTAGTTATCTGAACGTGATTAGAATGTTGATCTTGAGCCGATTTATGGCGGTTCGAAGAATCAGGTGCAAGTGTTCCAGATCGTCCAGGCGCATCTAATCATGTTGGAGCAATTGGAATCTGTGAAAAGTTACCTGTACAGGCTATAGTATCTATTCTCCTTCCTCTTTCTTTATGATTCTGACACTACGTAAATTTCGTCCGAGATCTATAAATGAAGTAAACGATTTTGACCCTCATTGTGTTAAATCAGCGGTTTTCGTGCGAGTTGAACTTGACCACCCCCCCCCCTTCCGAAGGGTTCCGCAAAACTTTTAAAAATGAAGAAAAGAAAAAAAGCCAAGCTAAGTTAGCGTGCCTGACCAAGAATTTTGAGCAAAGACCTACATCATCCCTAGCAAGCATTAGCAAACAACCTCTTTAGTTGCTAAGAGAAATGTCTCGTCAGCACAATCCTTTCCGGGAGTCTTCATAATACCTAATTTGCTGTTTCCTTGTCAGGTTTTACCTTGCTTGCACCACAAAATTCAGATGTAGTCTTCTTAGTTGCGAGATGTTGAGTTAGTCTTTATCATTTATTTTGTTTTGGCCTCAGTTCTGTTGCACTACTGTCCTTAATTTTGTTTTGCGTAAGAAAATAAACAAATATCATTGGAATTTGCCTGAATTCAAGTTTATTTATGCTAAGGCATACATTCCCAAATTGTTTATGATTAAAACGCTCTTGCTGGAGCGCTGTACAGCTCTGCGTTTGCTTCAATCATCTTGTTCTGTCCAGGTCCAGGTATATTATGGTGTTCTGAAAGCATGTTTCAACAAACAAGTCATACTTACTGCGGAACCTGACTAATTCCTTTGGAGGTTGAAAAGTACTTCCAAAATCATGGACAACGATTCAAGGACCAACTTCTGAAGTTGGGTCATAAGCAGAGTAATTCGCGAACGCATCTTCCTTCCACAAGAAATGGAGAGTGAGCGTGCCGTTAGGGAACACTGTTGCACTGGAAGTGGGGCAAGAAGCTCTCCCTCTCTGAAAAGATTTGAACGAGAAGTAGAATTTAATTTATAATTTATTTAATGGAAGTAGAAGTTGCGACAATAGTGCTCACATCATCCGCAAACATGTTACATCCTAAGCCGACCGTATTTCTGCAGTACTGAATGTACTCCACCGTCCCATCACTTTTCACACGCTGCCATTCTCTCACATTAGATTCAACTTGAAGTGTTACACGGCTTCCGTACTTGAAAACTCATTTATAATGCCAAAATAACTCAGAACTGGTTGAAATACTTAAGAACTTCGCATATGACATGCAAAACACCTTAGTACGAAAACCTCAAACTCAAACCAATAGTGTGTTCACCTTCGCTTTTTGGACTTTAAATTCTCCAGTTGCGTAAGACAGCACCGTCAGGAGTAAAACGCTGTGAAACCACATCTTCTGCAATGTATAGTTGGACTTTGTTTCACTACTTCAAGGACTTCAAGGATTTATTTATCGCCTAATGACTGCATAAGCCGGAATAAGCCAGATGGATGAAGCTGGATAATCTCAGTTTCAGATCCACATTTCTGGTTCCATTTATCATGGATTTTTAAAAGCTATATGGACTCGTTATTGCTGATACTAACTGAAACACCTACAACTATGCTGGTCGTCTGAGGTGAAATTGAGCACTAACCACAAGTTGCAGTAGCAAAGCCGGGACTATGCGTCAGCGTTTGGATGGCACCTTTTATAAACCGAAAGTATGTCAATACTACGTTGTTCAGAGACCTTGATAAACTTAGTGAAAGTTAATTAACACCAGTAAAGTTTGTGTGAGGCTTTACAACAGTGCAGGACCACAGCTTGAGGTTCACAAAAGTACAGGATCAGGACCCATTTTTGGGACATTGCCTGGAAAACAGTGCCAAATGTCACAAATATTTTCGCAATATTTTCGCTTGTTAGCTCAACATTTGCTTTGTACTTTATTTCCTATGGGTTACAACAACAAGTGAATAAATACACTCTTCCACAATTAGCAGTTTCCACTCATCATGCCAGATCTCTCTAGTTCATTTGTAGTTTTTGAGTTGATAACAAATCTTCAGCGGAATAGAAAGAAGACAAAAACGGGGCAAATGTCCGATCCTAACGATTTTTTTCCACATTTTTTCCCGAACTCTAGTTGACTGTAACCTGAAGACCTCACCTCAAGATTGCAGAAAATGGAGTAAAAATTCTGCGCAACCAATGAGAGGAAGGGCACTGTGCTTTAGCAGTTTTGAGGCGCGGATAGGTGTAAGGATAGGCGAAGTGGTGGATCTCCACGGAATAATCACAATCTCCCAACATATGATGCTCTGCCAAAAACCTCCACATGGCACCTCGGGAAGCGGCGTTAAAAATTCAAATTTGCAGATGGTCTAAATCACTTCGTTGATCTGAAACTATTCACTTTTATCAGAAGGTGCTGCTAACTCATGTAGGGCGAAGTCTGAGAGCAAGAAACCAACATCATGACTTCGAGAAATGACCCATGAAGCTGTAATACATTGTTTCTCCTCAGGAGACTTAAAAACCGTGTTTTGCATGAGATTGAAGGATGCAAATCCCACGATTAAGACATGCAGTCTTTTATCAATAGTTCTGCACCAGCAACGGTCAAATCCACGAGCAAGCATGTCTTTGTCGTGCGATTTGCATCTTTCAATCTGATGCAAAACATGGTTTTTGAGTTACCCGAGTCCGCGAAAACTTCAATGCTACACATTCTGTGCATTCAGTTACTATTCAGAAATTTATTCATATTGAAACATTCAGAGATATATTTATCTTAAAACAATCGCCGAGAAGCATTCTTGAAAGAATCTCGAATTTTCAAGCGATAATTTCAATTCATCTTTTACCGAGTATCTCAGATTACCCAGGAAGTATAATACTTGAAAGATGTACGCTGGAAATGAAGATTCGAGTAAGTTCTGATCAGGAACAACAGTGGCCTTATTTTTTTCTTGATTTTATCCATCTTATTAACAATCAAGTTATCTCCGGCTTTACATTGAGAAAAAAAACTCAAGTCTATTGGTATTCAAGGACGTGCTCTGCCGAGGGAGACATCACTACTGTCACTTTCTTATCCTAATATCACCTAATAGTACGAACCTATAAATGGTTTAAGTAAGGTAGTGACTTCCCTAATACACTGGAAGATTTTTTACCACTTGATCCATCCGAAGAGAGATTCCAGTAGCTCCTGCTAACTCATCCAGCCATATCATTAATATCTTACTCCTCTAATTGTCTGCGTATCCCCACATAGCATTGACATCACTTCTGCTGTTCTCGACCGAATCTATGATGCAATGCGGCGAGCGGTATTTAGGATTTTAATGTCAGGAAAATCTTCAAGCAGCGCTGGCTACAATGGTAAATACATTTTCTTACAGAAATGCTGGGAAACCCTTCCTTCAGCCCATCCTTTCTGGAGAGTTCGTGGCGGAACGTGCTGCAACTCCGAGACTCGTCGTGACACCAACCGAAAACGGTTTTTTGGCACTCTCGTGAGGAACTATGTGTACCAGTGTCCTGATAATGGAATCTCAGAATTGGTTCTGAGGTGAGACAATGCCGTTGAGCCTAAGGACGTTGAAGCTGCAAACTTTAAAAAATTTGAAACATTCCTCACCAATTTTTCATAATATTTTCATGGTTTTCATCTCTTTTCATGCTTAAGTATGTCAGAGTTCTTGATCATTAATGAGCACGTACCATGTGCCCTCTACTAAGGCGGGTGGGCGTGCTTCGTCCCCTCCATCTTCGTGATCGCTGTTCAGCAGTCCTTCAGCAGCTCAACAGAGAAACATGGCCATAAGATTCGTTTGCTGTTGGTTTCAAGAATAAGGTGCTCCGTTGCGTGCTCCGTCGCAGCCGTACATCATTTCTTTCAAATGGATCAAAAAGATATTTCTTTTCTTTACACTCTTTACTTCACTCTACCACCCTCTATCACTACTCTATCACTGTACTGGGGGAATCAGATAATCAGTAGCCGGTTGCGAATGTGTCATCTAGTTCCTTGCTACCTTGCATAGAAATTGTCAGCCGTAACGCCAAAGTAGGTGCATGTATCAGAACTCCTTCGCTTGCATGCTCGATCTGTGTATAGGTTCGGGTTTCCCGGCAACTGTTTGGGGAATGAGTTTGCCATAAAGAACTATTCTTCAGAAACAATTCTTCTCTACTCAAACCCAAGAACTCCGAAGAGTCTGAGACGGAACAGCGTACCAACATCGCCCACCGACGTTGAGAACTGAATTTTCCAGAGCATCGCTATATCGAGCGTGTATCCATATTACCTTTCATTACGGATGTGGAACGTGGAAACAGGAAAGGGCGTTGCAGCCGAGATTCACAATCACGTATTTCCCAACTCCACCCATGGTGAGCACGTATCCACAGTTCAGTTTCACGAATATTTCTTTTTGCTTTTCGAAAATTACGAACTCTAATTCCACCTTTACATCTGAATTTCTATCAAATTGTGTTGAGTCAAATATGTTTGCGTGTTACTAAAGAATTTTTTAAACAGCTAAATAAAACTGGCACCTTGGCAGCTTTCTGGGCACGCTCGGCATTAGATTTTGACCACTCAACACAGGGAATTCGAGGAATTTTTTAATATATCATGTTTTAAAAAAAAGTCAGGAGGAAGCTCGCGAGCTAGCGCACTGATTATGATTATTTCACTAAGTCAAACTTCTTGATTTTCTAGTTGGTATAAAACTAGACTATACCGAGCCAATGAGCTTCGTACTGTGTTGATTCCATAAAAGTTGGGAATGCAGCTGATTTTCTTTTTTATCTCAACTAATTTCTGGTAAAATATGACGTCACAATGCTTGAGCTACCCAAAGAAGCAAATAATACGATAATTTTCACTGGTTGTTCATAGCCCACATCCAAACCGTTCCATGGAAGTGTCCATCTGGAAATACAGAATACAAAGACCTGCAATCTTATAATCAAGTAAGTATCAGACCAAAGGCTGCCGCTATACTCCTCGAGGAGTATAGCACCTAGCATCGCCAAAGATTGGCGACTTCATTTTTGATACGTATTGATTGTGGGCGGGTCGCGATGAGAACTCTGGCGATTATCGTCGACAATGATACATCGCTAGAGGGGTGCTATACTCCTCGCGACGCTACATCGCTAAAGTTTGGTGATCGCCCGTCGCTAAAGATTGGCGATCGTCAGTCGCCAAAGTTTGGCGATCACTTCGAGAAGCATCGACTATGGCGACCGGACAACGTTGGCGACGGAGCGCCTAGGTCTTCAATTTTCAGAAACCGCTTGCTTTTTACTCCTATTTCTTTCATACAAAATATTGGGACGTGCAAACATATCCACTATCCCGCATCCATTTCCGAAGAACCGAGAATTCATCGCACAGAATGTGCGATGAGACTCCGATAACTTTTTCCAGTGTCCCTTCTAATAACGTAACAACGAAAACTCTTTCGTGAAAGGAGGGAGGGCAACGTTCTCTCGACTCTTCCAAGAAATGAGAGTCATCCAGCAATTGACAGATATAGACACGTGCCCAAAAAATGTCTTAAAGAATTGATATAGATATTGTGGAAGCTAATTTTTTTCGTTATTTTCTATTACCACTTTCAGAATAACCATTAAGATTTCGTTATTACGAAGATTACATCTACTTCACTCGCTCAATCATTACTATTCTTTCCTTTTTGTTTCTTTCACTCTCACTGCTAAAGCAACTTTTTAGTGTCTCCTGCAAATTTTTGAATTTTGGAGATTTTGTATTAAAATTGTGGAAACGCTCGAAAATTATGGAAATACATAATCCATTGAGCTGAGAGGAATATTACTTGTTTTTAGGTCCATGTCGGACTACAGCAGCCCGAATGTCATGTCTCACCAATTCTTTCATCAGTACATAGCAAATAAATAAGTGAAATTCAAGCGAAATGCGGAAAATGAAGACTTATGCGCTCCGTCGCCAACGTTGTCCAGTCGCCATCGTCGGTACTTTTCGAACTGGCGATCGCCAATCTTTAGCGACGGGCGATCGCCAATCTTTAGCGATGGGCGACCGCCAAACTTTGGTGACTGGCGATCGCCAAACTTTGGCGACGGCGATGCTAGGTACTATACTCCTCGAGGAGTATAGCGGCAGCCAAAGCAGAAAAAATATGTGCCATTCATAGTCCAGGAATTTAAAAACCCTCACTAGGTTGGGGAATAAGTTCGTTCGGTTTTTTATGAGCATAGAAACTACTAGTTTCCATGAACAATGCCACACTGAATGTGTTGCATAGCTCGTGTCCTCTTCTATTAATGCTGCCAGAGATAGGGCAGCTTGTCAGCTCCATGTCTACGAAAAATTGTTTGTTTGAGACGACTCAATTTATAGCCCGCAACCGCAACTCTTGGGATTAAATTTGTGAAATCAATAGGAATGTGAACAAAATAAGCTGTGTATGACTGCACTAAACCTGTAGAGTAGTTACTAGTGAAAGACCCCTACAGTCGAGTTCCTTCCTAGTCATTTTGGTGAAATTTCGACAGAGAAGTCGAGCACACCCAATGTGGACGATCACCTCTTATCGAGCATTTTGCGCGGAATGCGTTAGCCAAACTCACACATTGTTCAAAGGTTAGCAACAGTAGTGATTATTCCTTACATCCAAAGCAACCTTAGCGGATAATCTCCTTTATGTCCCACAAACTGGGCGTCTAGAACAAGAAGCAAATTCAAAGCCAAATTTGCCCTGTCTGAAGTGGGTTTACCACTTCTATGCTGTCCTTTCAGGAGTAAAGGTTCCTCTCTAAGCGTCGTTCATATCGCTAGCCAATTGAGCCACATTTGATCTACGATTGAAGTCGAACGATAGTCGGTTGCGGGGAGGTTCAACTTTGTTGATTTGGATGGTCACAATCCATGCTGTAGAGAACAAGGCAAAGCGAGAATTGAAAAATGAGGATACAATTGTTGTAAAGAGCAAATCAGGGGCTACAAAATGGACTATGACGACAAGTAAAGCAGTATTCAAATCACCGTGAAAAAACAAGTTGAAAAAAACCGAATGAACTTATTCCCCAACCCAATATTTTGTCTTTTAAAATGATCAGGGTAGAAAAAACAGGCCTAGAGAATGGGTTAAAATTATGGTATCCTTTTTCTTGAGAAAGGGTGGGTTTAAAAAAGCATATCAATTGCTTACCTCCTTTAGAGTCCTTTCCCAGCTCTTGACAGCTTCGCCAAGGAAATGTCGTAACTTATAGTCATCCCGCTTGGCCCTGAACACTAATATGCCCTTAAATTGTCTACTTTCTTGTAACCCACTTGAAGTTTACTTTTGGAACGCAAGCCCTAAACCAGCAGTGCTGTGCATATTAGTTTCGTCGGAAGATTCTTCACGGGTTCCACCGGAAGACCCTCCGGATTCTGATGACGCCTGCCGCACAAGCTGACAATCGTAATTCTAAACAAGAAGCGTTGAAAATCTACCAAAACTCATGTGGGTAAAAGAGAATTCCACGATTAACCTGCCTACCAATCTGGAGTTCTTTGATGTTACCCTTGTGACAAGGCGTTTTCTTGCTTCTGGCTTCATGCCGTCATCGCACTCTGGGATAGTAACCTCGTCTGAAGAAGGGATTCGAGGTTTTCCATTAGACCCTTCTTTCGAAGCGTCTGGATTATCCACTTCTACAGATGGTCCTGGTGCCGTCAATGGACCGGTTTGAGTAGTACGGAATAGATGAAAAGCCTGAATTTACCGTGTTTTTCGTTGAGTCGCCAAATTACAAACTAAAGACCCTAACCAGAAAATGTAGAAACAGAGTTGAAAGTATGTTCTAATTTGCCGCTGAGCCGGCGCCTTTTATACTTCAATAACACACTGGTACTGCAATCAGAGAACGTATTTGCACATTTTCCATGGCTACAAGTAAAGCTTCTATTGAGTTCCGGTGCATTTAGTTTAATAATCCTGAAGTTTACGGTCGAACATTTGCGGCTGAAACTATTTTGGGCTGTGGGCTTGTAGCTCTGAGTAAGCGAAAAGGGCAAAGATTCTCGAATATTTTCATTTGATGTTATCTATTATAGATAAGTGCATGCTGTGATATTGCATTCCCGTCGGCCGTACAAAGGCAGATATGTGTGGGCGTAATTAAACTATGGATACAGAATAAATTATCCATAGTACCCTGAGCCATCCGGGCTACTTTCTATGTTGGAGTTTGTTAGATAACTGCAGCAGTTGTAGGCAGCATACTATATTTATTTGCAAAACGGGGGCACAGGGCAGGATTCGATCCCCTGAACACCACAACGTCGATCATTCGCTTAAAGGCAGTGTGTCACCTTGTTTCGCGGGCTGAAAATACCAACAGACTGTAGACCTCCTCGTCACGCTAATTCCAAAGATGTACGTCAAAGCTCATAAAAATGACGAAAACCCCGTTTTCGGAGGGTCCGAAAGTGTAGTTCACGGACAACCTGTGCGGAGCGGTCCGTGAATGTGCTGGCTGCCCGCCATGACTGCAACGTTGGCCAACAGGTCTAGACGTGTCCGTTCGATGAGATCAACGGCTTCACGCGCCCACTCGGCTCGACAAACTGTTACGAACCCCGTCCCGAAAAACGGTTAAAAATAGTTTTCAGAGACCTTTTTGTAACATTCTAGGTATACCGTTGGATTCAGCATGCCAAGGAGATTCAGAATCTGGTAAAAGCTCAGACATGAAAGCGAGGTGACACACTGCCTTTAACCCACTGAGCTATGCGAGCACACGATGCAACGCACAAATGTGTGCCCACTCTTACTCACACTTACGCTTACCGTGATTTATCTTAGAAATTTATGCAAAACGTTGCCGGATGCCTTCCTGGACTACCCGAAGGAGATCACGGGGGACGTTCCAAGCAGTGAACCCCAAACACTGCGATTCTTAACTCTGGATCTCCAACGGAGTGGAACCAGCGATAGGGACAGATTGCAATCTGCCACTCAAACCACTGAGCCATCCGGGCTACTTTTTATGTTGGAGTTTGTTAGATAACTGCAGCAGTCGTAGGCAGCATACTATATGTATTTGCAAAACTGGGCACAGCGCAGGATTCGATCCCCTGACCAGCACAACGTCGATCATTCGATTAAGCCACTGAGCTATGCGAGCACGCAATGCAGCGCACAAATGTGTGCCCATTCTTACTCACACCTACGCTTACCGTGATTTATCAGGAAATGGAAGAGTTGGCGTCGCTTATTGTGTATTCAGAAATCTTTCCCCAAGAAAATCACAAAAATGAAAGAACGTGAAAGTTGGGCGGCGGCTGGCGCCTGCCGGCGCCCATTTGCAGTGGCTGCCGGACCGGATTGTACGTTTCCCAGGTGGGTGAGGGCGTGGCACCTCATGACCAATAAAAAGCTTGCCGGAGAAGGACGACCAACTGAAAGAGGTGGGTCTGGCGACAACTCGCCACAGGGTATCGTTAGATTTGCGTGAAATGAGAGCAGTGAAGGATGAAAGTGGTAATTGTAATGTCGTTAAAGGAGACAAGAATGGATCAAAATATCAGTGACCCGCTATTTTGACGAAGAGCGCAACGGCTTTTTTCAAAATGGCCTTCAATCCATGTATGGAGGAAGGTGGAGTGCCACTGTTACTATTGGTAGAGATATTTTAGATTTAATGTCATATCATAGCTCTTGAAAATAAAGTAATTTTAACCAGAAATGCACAAAAAATTGAAGTTCAAAAAATTAGCCTAGATTTTCGAACATGGTGAGCCTGGTAGAAACGAATCTGCTTGCAAACTTCTCTCTCATCGAACTAGAGCAGCCAGAAATTTCTTTTTCTATTCCCAACTATCGCGAATGTTCTGCCAGCGACGAGGATAGCTAGAATGTTATGAGATCTTCTGATTGTAATGTTGTAAAAGGAGATAAGAATGGAATCTTGACTTGCAACAATATATAGAAACGTTTGTGAACAGAGCATCATAGTCGAAACGCGAAATCCCTTTTGAATTCTCATAATTTGAGTGCATTTGCGTTTCCGCTGAGTTCTCTATCCGTGCCACAAGACGAGGGTTTAATTACCCAAGTTGGAGGTCTGTGGAAACTACATACTATCCAGCAGACGTCTGCAAAGTGTTTACCACGAAAATGTGCGGAAAAGTTCCGCTTCGATTCATGTAGGACAAGTTTGAGGGCGCTTCTTGTTGTTATTAGCCCTTCGTGCAAAACTAAACGATTAAACATCGTGAGCTGCAACATGTTGGTTGAGCAAACCTCTACTTCTGCCCACAGCGGAGAAAATTCCAGAAAGTCCAAGCATCCTTTAGACTCGAACAACAGAATTCGTTGCTACTCTGCAAACTGATTTTACTCCCTGAAAAGATGGAAGGCACAATTCCTGAAAATATTTTGGAGCACTTCATATCCTAGGAGGAAGTGATGAAAGGAACGTTAGCATATAAAAAGCCCCGGATTGGATGGCTAGATAACCAATAACAATGCTTGCGTCGTACTGGTGTCTACTAATTGTGGTGAGTACTTTTATCTCCCGCAGAGCGCTACACCCCCTCCCAGAAGAGCTTCCTGGAGACGAAACCTTGCAATTTCTTCCAGCTACTCTACACAATCCCAGCCTATACAGCAACATCACCTGATGACTACGAAGATGACGATTCTGTAGAACTTGCGAACATGCCTGGAGCAGGTGAGAGTAGGCTAATTTCAGGGAATTTCTGATCTCATACAAAGTTTTTCCAATATCCAGGCATCTTTTGGAAGAAAAGGGTATTCATTCCAGAAACCATTGATTTGCCCGACTGCTCATGGCTGCAGAAGTACAGTTTTCGTAGAAACTTGAGGAAACGTCTGACTACAGCAATCAACAACATAAAGCCTGGAATGGCACGTCTTCGCCCTTCCCAGCGACTTCTGGGTAAAATGTACTATCCAACAAGCGAACGTGTTCTTTCCAGGAATATAAGTGTGCTCTTGAAGCACATACTGCTCTGGACGTTAAGGCGGCTCGATCCAACAGGGAATACAAAGCACAGCCACACAGAGGGATCAAGCCACTGTCTTACAAAGCGTGAGCTAATTTATATATGTGTATCTCTCTTTCAGACCCTTGAAACAGGATGTTTTAAGGCCAAAGAAAGAGAATTACAAGGCGAGAGATTTCATCAGGGATGCAGTAAAAGAATGGGCCGAAGATCTGAAGAACGTGAGCAAATTTCCAGCCCCCAATTAATCCAGTCTTAATCCAATCCCCATATGGAATTGTGATTGGACTGTCATGTTTCAGATATCAAAACCAACATTCGGCTGCAACTACGGCACCAACAGAACCTATTACTTTGCTGTCTGTTACTTTGAGTAAGAACACCTTTTGAAGTGAATAAAGCGTGGTTAGAAGCATTCCTGTGAAAAAAAATCAAAAATAGTGAAAACGGACAAGTAATGGATGGAAGCGGAGAGCATTGATAGGGGAAAGGCAGTGGAAAAGAAGGTGGGGATTAAAGGCAGCGTCCCACCTCAAGATCGTTTTTGAGACTTCAACGTTGAGAGATTCACCAGGAGCTGGCGATCACAACAGTATACGTGGCTCCATGTAAGACTGCTGAAAAACCCCAATTACGAGCCCAATTTTTAGGGAGGCTTTGGGCGGAGCTAAGAAACCTTCCGAAAAATTCACTCTAGGAAGCACACCTCCTGAGGAAATTCATATTCGTCGTGAGAGTTCCTCATCAACTCTCTAACAGAATAGAAACTGTCTCTCATGTATGACTAGGAAAGGAGTTCACGGTCCGGAAACCCTGCAATTCCGCCTTGGCTCCGGATCCATTGCGTGATTTCAGGGATTCGATGGATCGCTCGTAGCTGCACAAGCTATGTTTTTAAGTCAATGTAATTTAGTGAGCGTATTCTGATATTTTGTAACGCTCATACGGATTCTCATATATTTCTACTTTAATATTCAATGAAATTGCGGAGGGCTTAATGGTGAGTGGCGTGATCATCAATAAGTTGAACTGCTAAGTCACCATTGAACTAGGTTTGGTGTTCCCATTAGCTGAAAATTCCACTTATTTAAAACATACCCTCTTGAAAACATCTTCACATACATATATTACATTCATATGCAGTACCTACATACATTGGGCGTCGATGGCAACGCGTTTTTCACGGACACGGGAAGCACGCGACGCAGCAGCGCCGCCAGCTCTGGAGCCGCCGCTAGTGGCAACTCGGGCTTTTCTTGGTGGTATTTCGTCTCATTTGATGTCAACTATCAAGAAAACCAACTACCAACACAAGAAAACCTCCATGATTTGCTATCATAGCGACGATTCCAGCGCAAGCGATACGATCGCGCAGTGATTTTCCCATGTCCGTGAAAACCCCCATCGACGCTTTCGGTAACTGCACCATGCTCGTTTATGTGTCTTTGTAGCGTCCTCTGCTATTTCTTTTCTGTAGAAGAAATGTAAAGAAATTGCGACCCAAATTGAGAATTGTCATAATGTTTTTCGGTACCCTGAACGGTTCTTCTTTTTTATTAGGAAGTGATGGTTCATTTTACAAATTTGTGCGTTCGAAAGATGTGCATTTTCGGAAGTCCCCATGGCAAACAAACTTCGAATCATATCCAACATTCTACACGCACTTTGTCAGCTTTATGACATCTAATTTCTACCATGGACAAATCAACACATTGCTCTGCTACTGAAACAAGCAAACAATAATGTAGAAAGGCCTAAATAAATAAAGAAATTGAATAAATGTTAAAGAAATAAAGCAAGTTAACAATCTTGGCCAAAAACAGCTCTGGTAAGCAGTGTGCAAGTTGAAAATGTAGAAAGGTCTTTTCGACCTCAATCCACAACCAAATTTCTTTTCCGAACTAAATTTCCCGAAAATAAAGCAGCCAATCAAATATTATATACATGCATAAAACATATTTCAATGAAGCAGTTATAAGAACGGAGACGACAAATTTGAACGAACCGTTACCATCCCTTAGATTTTTCAAATTCTCTTCCCAGCTCTTGACAGCGTCTCCACCGAAATCGAGCGAACTTCACGTCCGCGCTTGCTTCAGTGAAGAAGAGCACTTCTCATTGCAGCTGTGCGGAAATGGTGTGAATCGCTGGATGCTGACGTGCAGAGATTCTAAAAAATATCTTGGGGCAGTGGTGACAGAACGTGTAAAAATTTTTGTATTAAACATTTGGATAGTCGTGTTCGTGTCGTATTGACACCCACCACTTGTGGTGAGTACATTTTACTACCGAGTTAATAGCCCTCCTGAGGCAGCATCTTATAGCTCTCTACAATTCCTCTGCACAATTCCCCGAACCTCCACACTAAGCTGGCGCTTCTCACTAATCCTTAAGCATGGCCTATCTTCAAAAAGAACGATAATCTTCCCAAAATCTGTTGATTTGCCCTACAGCTCACACAAGCACAGTTTCTGCGCCAATTTGAGAAAACGTCTGATTATTGCAACCAACGACATAAAGCCCGGAATGGTACGTTTTCTTTTTTCTCAGTCATTTCCGGATAGTGTTTCCTCAAATGTTTCGAGAATTCAACAGAAACCGAACAGTTTGGTTCAATTTAGCATTCATTTGAGAGCATTGAATAGTCCGAGGAGTTCATTGATGTCCCTTTCTAGAGTATCGAAATTTTCGACTTGTCCGAAATCAAATATTCGAATTCTAACTTATGCAATGCATTGCAAGTCATAGTTACGCTGACGAGCCCACGAACTCATTGTCAGATAGGCTCATCTAATCCATCTGAATCATTTTTGTTTGTGTTCAATGTGAACTAGGCGAGCGGAGCGAGCATAGTTTGAGTCTGGAAGTTTGGCGCCAGGTGGCCAGCTGGTATCTAATAGCGCTGCCCATGACAGAACTGCAGCGAGAAATCTAAGTCACCTTATATTTGTTTCTTTAGCAATGTTTTAGATATTTACTATATCTTTCGAATCTTACAGTGTAGTGCTATCAACACTAACAGAATAGCCTTTATTATGTTTAAAAAACTGGAGTAATACATATTCATACAATAGTGTTACGTCCACTAAATAGGTTACACAATAAATAAACTTCCAGCGACATGTCGGATCATAACGAAGCTATTCCTATTGTACATCGAAATAACACACAATAAAGTAATGAGTTTTGTTCATTCCGTAGTTGCAGCCATATTTCTCTTTTGGATCCATCTAAAATATTTAAAATACATAAGCCATAAATGGGCTTCAATCAGGCTTTTCCAAGAAATCTCACTATCTCAGCCTGGAAAGCCTTACCTGCTACGTGATAAAATACACCAATTCATTTAAAAAGCTGGAAGTTTCCATGAAAACTGCAGCTGCATCTGGTTGCAGGAAAATCCTCGCTCTCATCCCCAAACTAATATTGCACTGTTTTCTGGATCACCAAGCATACTTATCCTTCGTGGTCTCTCAGGATTGACAGCGAGTTCGCAATGATTCAAGGCATATAATTTACAGGTGGTCATTGCCTCTACATGGACTGTTGCACGAACTGCATTTACCTTTTACTGCGATGTAAGATTCTTGGTCGAGCGTTACATTTACCCTCGGTACCCCAAGTGTTCTGCGACATATTGTCATACCACCTCGTTAGTTTCTATAAAACTATAATACATATTTTACTCACAGCTTTTAAATCCTTTCTCCATGATTTAATAGCATCTCTGACAAAATGACGTGCCTTGTAACCTGATTTCTTTTCCCTGAAAGCACTACAGTCGAAGAGACTAAAGGCAAAACGGCCAAGATCGTTAGGATTACGCTTTGTAGCTAAACGACTTGATCCTTTGGTGTGGCGGTGTTGTGTACTCTTCGTTGGCTACAGTTGCCACAATTTCTAATCCAGTATGTCCTTCAAGTTCGCAAACGTATTTCTGAAAGTTGATTTCTCATGCGAAAGATGAAAATTAGCAATATTGTGAGTTGAAACCCGTACAGGTGTCTTCTGTTGTTTTTTCTTGCTTATGTTATTTATTGCTTTAGCAATTCGCGTTCGCAGATTCCGCTTGAAACTGAACTTCCCCAGCCATGAGCAGTCGGGCAGGCCAAGTTTGATTTCCTGCGCATTCGGAGCTGAACTTGAAGGGGGCGGTTTTCTATCAGCTGGAGGATTTCCCCCACGATTTCCAATGTCCTGAATCGATCTCGCTGCAGCGCTTGCTTTCTCCACAATAAGAGGATCGGGCAGATCCGGCGGATGTTCTTCCCCAGATCCTTCGACGCCTCCATTTATGTCTTTGTTGTCTTCAGATAACATCGCGACAACTGCTGCTCTGGGATGAAATATCCCAAATAGCTGGAATGAGCTTCAATGAGCTTTTCCTAATCCTGGAAAAGAAGGACACTCCCCATGGAGATGGAACGAAACCTACCACAAGTAACAAGCACAGATATGAAGCCATGGTTGCTTAACTATGTGAGTGGACCTTTTTATACATCATTTATTACTTCCTGTTGAAGAGTTAACACTGAAATACAGTGTTTACAGGAAACTTCTGTGGATCAGCATCCAACAATAATTCTGAACTTTAAAGGAAGTTTCAGCTTTATAAAACTTATTTTGGCATATTTATAACGGCACAATTTACTAAAGTGCTGCAGATCGAGTCCCAGAATTTTAATATTTGATGGTAGTGCTTGCTTGGGTTGAATAAATATCCAGTGTGGTCTTCAGAATAAACTTTTGAATAGATGCGGAACACAAGTGGCTTGCCAAACATCCTTGTTATCCTTTCCTGCAAATCTGCTCCTCATCTTTGCAGCTTTGCAAAATTTGACACTACGTCCAGCTTGTTGAATTTTATGGCATCTGACGTGGTGCATGGGTAAAATACGCAGCGTAATATGCTCTCCCTGATCAGATTTTTTTGCTCTATATTTCATATATTTTTCCAGCCATTCGAATATTCGAAGTCGAGCAACTTAATTCTCGATCTGCTTGGAACTGGACTCTGTGCCACAGCTAGAAAAGACCTAGTAAATGGGCTCATCTTGCAGAATTTGTCCAAGAAAAGCCACTTGTGGTGATTAAATAAACATAAACATATCCTTTAGAGCACGATTCAAGTGCAGAATAAACCGCTTTTTTAACAAACGATTTTACTTAAAGATATTTTATTTTTCAAAAGCAACAATAAATTCATCGTTTCATTGGAGCAAATGTTCTTGGCTACTGGGTCTTATCCACATCCTTTTTTGAAGCCGCCTTCGAAAACCGACGCCATATCAACTAAACATAAGTAGTTAGTGGCAAACGCTCACATTTTCAGCATACTCAATTTTTACCAGTTTCCCTTCGTCCTTCTTCTTCTCCTCCTTCTTTGCTGGTTTCTCCTCCTTCTTTGCCGTTTCTTCCTTCTTTTTGTCCTCCTTCTTCATCTTATCCTCTTTCTTCTTTTCAAATTTCTGTAGGTTTTTACGTAATTGAGCGCTGTCTTTCCTCATTTCGGTCGAAATGTCGGCACGTTGGGTTGATAGAGTAGCGGAGGCTAAAAACTAGATAGACATTCACGTCAAATCCAAGACGAAATGGTGCAAGTTTTTGCTAAAGGGTACAGTAACGGAATTTGCAGAAGTGCAGTCAAGATAAAGAAAATATACAGTGGACGTCAATGTCGTCCCATTCGCGGTTTCAAAAAGGACGCAGCGCGACCGCGCCGCGCGCACCGGAATCGGTGTCGTCGCTACCGGAATGCTATTTCTATGGCCTTTTCTTCCCGATTTGCTCGAAAATCCTTAAAATCGGGTAGGAAAGCTGCTATAAATTGCATAAAAGCAGCAGAATACATAGGTTACGGCGCGTGCGGCGCGGTTGTGCGACGTCCTACTTGAGGCCGCAGATGGGCCAACGCCATTGACGTCCACTGTATAATGATGAGTAATGAAAAAAATAATAGGTATAACAAAGAACAGTTTTCCTAAATCATGTCCTGAGTTTCTTTATACAATTTCCCCGAAAAATCCTGTCCTTTCATGTTTTCTTGTGATTTTGCACAGTCCCTACCTTGTTTGAGCTGACATGTTTAATTGTACCTTCTCTTTTTTTTGTGAATCTTAGAAAAAACACTACAACAGTGAAAAATACCTGCGCTCTGTGTAATTTGTTCCTCTCCCTCCTCGTTCAACACATTCAAGACAACGGTCTTTTGAGCTGGCGAAAGAGCCACAGGATCCTTCACAAGATGATGCGGCCCATCGGTATGGTCAATCTGATTAGAAAAGTACACTAAGAATTCACTTCCATTACTTATTTATTCAGTATTTTGAATTGATGTTTCGTTAAGATGTGCACTCATAAAACGCCAGTAACCGAATCTGAATCTGAGCTGATTCAGATGCATGGAGGAGTGTTATGCAGCGCTATATCCACGTGAAATAAAGCGCTCTGCGTCACTGTCATTCCGTGACACTAGAACTGATGCCTATTGATTGAAGGCGTCCGCTCGATGGCAGCGGGATGGCCCATCCAGTCCAATCGATAGCCATCAGACCCGATGCGGCAGCGACACGGGATGCTATACTCACTCTCAAGCATATCCTTAGCACTACGCAACTAGAAAAAAGAAAAATGCGGCCTACAGAAATATTTTCGGACTTTCCTCTACTTACAAACCAAAACGCGATACTGCGATGTACAAGGAACTCCAAATGGACCTGGGCAAGGACCGGGACCGAGACGCGGCGTGGTACTCGGTTGTCTGTTGCTGGCAGAAGCAGAGAAGCCAGAGCCACATGCGGAGCCACTGTGTCTCTGCCCTAGAGGGCCGTGACACGGTCCCGCCCCTTGCACACGGTATTTCGGAGTCCCCTGCACTTCAGCATGAAGTCAGCGTATTTATCGAAACTTCTACCAATTCTTTGTGTTTTTTTGCTGCATGCAATACATTTGCACGATTTTGCATTACTTTTGCATTATGTGCATATTAATACAAACCTGCTTACGCTCTGGAACACGTTCTCTTTGCTCTTTGAGTGCTTGCGTCACCGCATCATTAACGCTCACGAACATTCGATTTTTTGGAACTTTCTGGTAGAAATCACTAGTTTCGAACAGCTGGCGGACAGCTACTGAAAAAAAACGGATCAATCAGCGAACACCGGTCTCTGGGAAAGGTGAATAACTCAGAGATCAGAGGTTGATTTTTATAACCTTTACAGTTCGCGATAAGAACAGTAATATCAATTGTAGCATAGTCGGCGAACGTCTGAGCAATAGCGTCTTTACCCATTAGGTCTATGTAAGGAATAGTTGAGCAGTCTAAAATGCTATTATTAATACAATATCTTGAAGAAGCAGCGTCGTTATAGGGACAGCTAGGAATACGTACAGTGGACGTCAATGGCGTCGGCCCATCTGCGGCCTTGAGAAGGACGTCGCGCAATCGCGCCGCGCGCGCCGTAACCTACGTGCTCTGCTGCCATTATGCAATTTCTGGCAGCTTTTCTACTCGATTTTAAGGATTTTTGAGCAAATCGGGAAGAAAAGACCCTATAAATAGCATTCCGGCGGCGACGACACCGATCCCGGGGCGCGCGGCGCGGTCGCGCTGCGTCCTTTTCGAGGCCGCGAATGGGCCACCGTCCACTGTAGCTCTGTTTACCAATGATTATGTGTGTAAGCTGAGTGACAACATGCTCTGCTGGATCTTCCACCACAGGATCGACGGACGCGTCAGCAAGGCGACGACCAACCACTCGCAATTCTAGGATCTCTCTTTAGTTTTCATGCAAAAATTATTTCCGATGATAGAATCAGAATAAAAGGTAAGAATCTACTTTTTCCGCAGGAATTCCAGTGAAAAAACTTACGCATATCACGCGACGACGTCTTATTACCCTCACTACTTTCATCCATTGTCTCTTTGGTTTTCTCTGCTGCGGCACGTTCGATCAGCTTGGCTTTCACTGGAAAAACTGTTTTACTGTTATTGCAACTTTTTGTAGAATGTATTTTCAGCTGAAGACCTTTCCATGCTCGATGCGTGCAAGCGTCCGTCAAAATCATATCAGATTCCCTTATGAAAAGTGGAGAATATGACGTCAAGAAGGAGTACGGGAATTCTGGGCGGCTGCCAGTTACCTAGTAGGGCAGTTTATGCTATCCCAAACGCAACTCTAACGCAGCCCAGACACAGGTGAAACGCACACATTTGTGGCGTCGTGTCTGTACTTCGCGGCTGTGATGTTTTTCTTTTCATGGTTTACCTCGTAGGTTAATCTTCATGGAAAATTTACAGAAGTCGATGGCGCACTTTTGATGCGCGACTGAAGCACGACTGCTAAGGAAGATGCGTCCACGGTCAACTACCACCTGCACGCACAGCGTCAGGCCGTTTGCCTTTTTGGACTCTTCCCAAAACAGCCGTACGTGGTTTAAAATATGCCCTACGTCACCACACCGTATTATTGATCACTTTAGATCAAGACTGAGCTATCCTTATTGAGGAAAGACTGAGAACAGCGCTTTTCTCCTACTGTTGTACCGGGGCCTGACGCCCTGCGGGTGGTAAGTGTCCGATAATCAGGAAGATGCATCTAGTATAAATTGCATGTGTCTGATGCAAATAAATATTTACAAGATTTTGGACAGGGTCTATGTACGTTCTTTGAGGCATCTTCCGTAGCATCGAACGCAGTTAGCTCAATGGTCGAAAATAAGTATTTACTAACCGAGTACAGGATTTAGTCCACACGCGTTGTGAACGCTAAGTATGAACAGCTCTGCATTAGCAAAATATAATGGTGCATCGAAGCGGAATACCTTGATTCCTGCAAAGTTGAAATTAACGTTCACATAGAATTTGCCCTATAGCTATGTGGGAGTTGAGGGGAGTGCAATGCGAAAAAATCGTCAAATGCAATGCGAAAAAATCAATTTACCCTTTATATGTAGCATTTGCACGAATTTGCACCGCAACTTGAAATTTCAAGTTTTATTTGAATTTTAATTGAATACTAAACTTAAATTCTCTGTCTTTTTTAATTATAATTCTTCTCCATCACCAATAGCTTATGTGTTCGCGATTTTTTAATACTTAGCACTCACCAGGAATTTCTTCAGCACTACGATAATGACCAAGTCCTTTAAAATCAGAAGTACCAGGTATTCGTCCCATGCATGTACTATCAGCCCTTCAAAACACGTTATTCGCCTCAGAAACACCTAAACCTATAAGAAAACCAAACCATTGCGTCCTGAATACTACTGTCAGCAAGGCGAACACTATACCAATAATTAGACCAGTATTCACGTTTATTAGAATTACTGATACAAGAGTAACGAAGAATATCATCTGAATACAAAAAAAGGACAAAAAGGTGTATAAATCCGGATACAGGACCATTGCTGAGAGCAAGTGCATATTTCCGGAACACTCACAAAGTCCACAGTGCTCTGTCGACACAGACGAAATCCACGAAATAGCTGAATGTAGAGATCTTTCATTGCGCATAAAATGATACAAGCTAGAACAGCCTAAAAGCACAGTTATAACATGGAGGCTCGGGATTGGTAGTACGTAGGATATCTCACTTTTGGGAGGTGATAAATAAATGCTCCAGCACCGTATACAAATCCAACCATTATCAAGCAACAGACTATCGTTGAAAGCTGCAATAATGTGAGATGTATTACATATGCCACCCCCTGTCTTGTCGTTCTTTTTTTTTCTTGCTCGTGAAATAGTAAGGGGAACATTAGTCTAGAGAAAATATGTAGAATATTCAACAAACCTGGCTTGTTGTACCAAATTTCACCAGCGTCATCGTTCGTCCAATAGAAGAACCACCGACGAAACATCCGAAGAATGACGATATTGTATTCATTGCGCCAAGAGCAAACCATTCCTGAAAACAAAAATGCATACCGTTCAATAGATAAGGAGTCCAGTTATGTTACAAGGTGGAAGAAGTTGTAAAAGCCACCTGGTTCACATCAATTTCGTAGTGAAACTTTTTTGATACTAATTTAGCGAGTGCAATGTGAATAACGAATGAGATAATAGCGATACTGATGCCGTGCCAAACGAGTTCAGTAACGAGATTGAAGGATGGTACCTGTGGGCTCGGGAAGCCGGATTCCACCTGAACTAAATGATTAATTGCAGTGACACGACACTAGACAAGTATTGAGAATGCCAGCCACATATATCCACACTAACATACCTTGCCCACTACTGGAACATTAATCTCGTATCGAGTTCCCTCTGACAAAAAGACGAGAAGGATCGAAAATGCCACCTTAACGCATGAAATTACCCTGGTTGAAGCGATAAGGTCATTCGCTCTATATATACTGTTAGTATACATAGTTTTGGATTCTCGTCCCTATTTAAGGGCAGCAACTATGGCTATTGCTGTAGATCCCCGATTAGTCTTCGTTTCTGAGTGTCGTGATTCTCCGCCATGACTTCCTGTCAAGGGACGTCTCCGACCAACGCCCATTTCTAACGCAACAGAATCACTCTCAGCCCTATTCGCGCGCGGAGTACGACGCTGATTGGCCACGCCCACCGCCCGAAACTGCATAAATACGGCCGCTGTTTCACAAGCGCTATCCCGTGCAGTCGTTACCAGCCGTTCCACCTGGTTTGTAAGCTACGTCTCCAATCCAGCTGTCGACGATAGTGAGAGCCGCACGTGTCCAGGCCGGTTTGCTAACCTGACCTGCTAACTCTTTTGGTTTGGTTTATACATATATTCTATTGATGTATTTTCTACCGCATGAAGTGGCTATGTTATTTGTGTAGAGATCAGAGGGAAGATTGCTGAAAAATGGTCAGAGATTGGAAGGTTGGTGAATTAGAAAATTGGGAACATTGGAGAAATCGCAAAAATCGCGCGTCCTTATAGATTTTGTTAAGGAGATCCGCGAACTACCTTGCCGTCGATTAGGATCCCTTGCGGCCAGAAATCGGAATGGTTCTAGTGCGCTAGGAATCGCATTGAGTATGTAGCCGCTCGCTCGCTTTCGCTCGCTCACACCCTCAGAGTAGTGGGCACCTCACACCTAGTCAGCTGGCTCGCGAGTAAGACCAGTGACATCTTAAGCGCTCGGTACTAGCCACTCAGTCCTTGTGGCTTGATGGTTATAACTCTTCGCCGTGTTCGGTTCGGGTGCTACCATCGACGCCCGGAACGGGCGCGACGCTGCGATTCTAGCAGATTCGGCACCAACTCGATACACTGATTCGAACTGTATTTGCGGAATGTTCCAAAATGGTCGACAAGCCGTTCTGAAGACCCACCAGTTGTTTTTCTTTTGTTTCAATAGCCTGCGCTTGCTATAGCGGAATTAGCGTGGGGATCACCCCGAAAATTCCTTTCGAGTCACTGGGTGTTACTACCTGAGTGTTTTCACTTAGGCTCGAACCAGACTCAGCGGCGGAGGTATGGGCGACTCCCGCGCTTTGTGACCCCTCGGCTTCCTGGGGCGTCGTGGGGCGGCGAGGGGCTGCCACCAACGCAATATGCCTCAAACTCGAAAACTAAACTGTGCTGCCAAAGAAAACTGAAAATGGTAAAGAGTGGTCATAACAAACAAGAAAATACTTAGACACATTTCTACTCAGTCATGAGTCAAGTTCGAAGCTTTTAAATTAACTTTAATGTTTCTGAAAGTATTTAGCGAATTAAGAGGATAAACAGGATGATGGGCCAGATCCTATTATAATGATAAATAGCAGATACGGGGAACAGTGCAATAATGATGTAAGGTCAGCGAATAGATTGCCGATCCATGACACCCATGATGATTCCCCCCAGGCAGTAATCCATTTCCCGCAATAGGTGCGAGAAATGTCCGTCCGTAATCTATGAGGTCACATAGCAACACATATGTATTCAAACACTGATATACTAACTATTGGTGCTAACGTCTCTTTAGCTCCTTTTCTTTTGTTCTTCTTAGTGTATTTTCCTTAAAAATCTTCCATTTCGATGCCTATTTGTTTGGAAGTGACGATTTCAGAAGAAATTTAGATCTGTTCATCAATATTCATGGGTTGTTTTTCATGAGAAATAACGAGTGTTTCTCTTCAATGAATGAAACCTTCCCCTGATGACGCCCCTCGCCGCTGGAAGAAGCCGAGCCGGTTCGGCTTCCTAGGGCGGCGTCGCGCGTCGACGCGCGGTGCAGCCGGCCGACGCTTCAATGCGCAAGGTATGGTCGACCTAATTTGTGTTGGCGGCGGCCGCCGCTCGCCGCCCGAGGAAGCCGGGCGAGGCCGCGGCGATCGATCCGCATGCTGCGCGTGGAAGCCGACGCGCCTCGCGGCTGTTCGCCGTCGAGTCTGGTTCGAGCCTTAGTGAGACAGACCATGTGCACTAGGGCCCGCGCTTCCCGCCAAGTCGTGAAATCTTCTATCAGCGCTACAGTAAACAAGGAACTTAACACACTCACCAAGAAAAGTTCCATTGGAAATTTCAAGTTCGTCCATTTTTTAAGAATAGGATCAATAAAGTAACTGGACAAAAGCAGAAGAAAATTGCCAATAAGAGAAATTACAACACATGGTAATTTTATGGTATGTAGTCGACGAAAAAAGCACAGATAAAACTGTAACATCAGCGTTAAGGTTCTGTTCAACCGAGCAACCCAATAGACTTCGTTATACCTTGATTAACCCAAACGGCTCACTCGTTGGCGGGACACCATCCACTCCCGTCATGGCTTTTAGTTGAGAGGTGAACACGTGGACAGCAGCTCCCGACGTGAGACCTTTAAAACAAAATCTGCGTGAATGGTTGGAGTTCTCAGATAGTTTAGCCCGTGCCAACGGAATTTGTCACTGTGCATTAGTGTGCTGATTCGCGAGGACATTTACGCAGTTAACTTCGTCAAATATGCGTTTTCCGCGTACGCGAGAAGCACGCGATGCGAAAGCGCCGACCCTTCCGGAATCCCAGTCCTAACAACAAATCAAGGTTTCCTTGAAAATTTGCACCCGATTTGATGACAATTATCAAGCAAACTAACTAACAATTTTAAAATAAACGCTATGGTCCGCTAGCACGCAACGATTCCAGCGCGAGCAGCGCTGTCGATCAAAAATCTTAATAAAATCATCCACTGAAAATGCACTCCCATTAAATGCAAATACGCACCCAGCGTTACCCTAGCATACCTTGAACCAGGTGATCTGACAGCCATACTGCGAGCAGACCCGCATTCAATAAACCGAAGAAAATCTGAAACTAGGCCAGCCATCAGGCCCACCCATCAGGAATCTTCCACCACAGTTGCAACTGACGCACCTGCCACAGCCCTACCAAAAAGGTAATGGAACTAGTAACGCTAATTGCGGAATCGACCTCTATAACAGATGAAGCAGATTTACAGCATATGTTTGCATGGTGAAAATTGTTTGTTGAATCTGAAAATCGAGTGGAAAGTATTTTCGGAGGAGGTTCAACGAGTGAATTCAAGTACCTTCGATCGACTCCACATGAGCAAATTGCTCGACCACTCCGCCTACCATTAGCGCAGCTATAGCAAAACAACCTTAATTACTTTTTCACCCTTTTTCGAAAATTTTTAATGTTTACATTCCATACCTGGTGAGTTGTGTCGTGAACTTCCGAAAATTGTATAAACGAAAGGACCAAACGTTGCAGTGATCAGTCCATATATAGGAGGTACTCCAACTAGATATCCATACGCAAGACCTAGTAAAAAGATATATTTCTTGTTCAGGCTTACCCGATTCAGCCAAATAACCCTGGACTTTTACCTTGAGGAAGAGACATGATCGACAACATTACGCCACCAAGCACATCAACTTTCAGGTCACTGAGCCAGTTATAGGAAGGTAACCACTTCGTTATTGGCACACGCCCCATGAAAAAATGTGCCCAGTCGACCTTCCGCCACTTTAGCACCTAGGTGAATTAAAGATAGAGGCAATGCTTTTATTCACTTAACTGGCAGCGCGGTCGGTAAAATAATCGCCCTTTTCATTCCTCCTTGTTGCATTTGCCTCAGTCAAAATTATGTGGGTTTTTGTAGCAAAGTATAGTAACTGTGTACAACTGTTCATAACAATGGCTTACTAGAATTTCGTTCCTACTCTCTGTTTCCTTATCTTCGATCCCTATCCAGTGGTCAGTGCGCTTTTCTTTGGCTTTAACACCCGACGAGAAGGATCAGTTGCAACGTACCTGCTTGAAATGCCAGTGAACTTTTCTTCCTAGCGTCAAATCCACTCTACGATATCCAAATTGCTTGTCGAACAGTTGCTAAACCAAGTGCCTTCAATGAACCATCATAGTAGCAACACATTTGCAATGTTGGTTTGATGTTCGTATAGTGCTCCAAGGACAGTAGGTTTTAAGTACAAGACAGTAATTTGATAATTGCCAATGAGATGAGAATGGATTATATTCCCATCACCATTAAGCCGAAACTATGGCCGCTGCAGTTATCCAGCAAACACCAGTAGAAAACGTAGCCAGGGTGGCGCAGTGGGTTGAGCAGCAGATTGCAATAGGTCCCTATAGGTGGTTCCATTCCGTTGGACATCCAGGGTTAAGTATCGCGATGTTTGGTTTCACTGCGTGGAACGTCCACCGCGATCTCCTTCGGGTGTCTAGCAACGCATTCTGCAAAGTTTTGCACGAATTCGGAGATAAACCACGGTAATTTGTAGAGTGAACTGTGCGCCTTCACCAAAAACCTGAGAAGCTTAAAAGTATGAATAGACTAAAACTGCAACAATAACTATAGTGCATCGCAGCCCGATAACAAAAGATTTTTGATCCTCGTCGGAAAGAGGACAAGAATGATCGATACGTATGGTTATCCGACCAGATCAGATTCCAATGTACTCGGATAACCATACGTATGTACTACATATAACTCCAGCTTAAGGGTTTTCCGCGTCTGATCCTAATTAGTGGACGTGGTCAGAGCAATCGACGAACCTTTTGAAATATTTGGTGGCAGCCGCAAAGTGAGTGGGCACCGAGGCACGAATAGATACAGAATGTTGTTCTGCATAAGTAGTTCTTTGTAATTTGAGAAGTGTTAGCTCTCATTGAATTACGCGAAGATCCCGCAAATCCTGCGAATCCTGTGAATAACGCGATAATCCTCACATTCCACCAATACTAGTACATAGATAAGTGTTCTATTATTCCTGAGTTTTCCATCGATTACTCATTCCCATAGCTTTCCCATGCTTCTCCGCGTTGTTTTCAGATTGCATGCAAAAGAAGAGACTACGGACAGTTGGTGCGAGACAAGAGGCGCTCCAGTCAAAAAAAGGACCTATCATCCGGGCACTGTCGGAAGACCGTGGTCCAGTCCTTCATGAAACCCGTGGTCCTCTTCAATGCGAACGACTCGTGATCACTACACATGTTATTCCGCTGTATTTACGCTTGCCTGTATTATGTGCCTTACTCTGTGTTTTACTTATTATTCATATTTCGATTGTCAGCACAGATGCTTTCTCATACAGGCTATTCATCGCGCACTCGGTATCGAACCTCTCGAACGCATGTGTTCCACGTACTTCCACATCATTTCCGTGGCCGTCTTAACATGTCAGGTAGCTAAAAACCACTGGAACTAACGGGATAAAACGTCCGCGACTTGTGCAGAGTATAGTACTGGTCATCCTGATTCAGTGTTGTTCCTTTGCGGCCATATCACTTTATCATCACGCATCAGTAGCGCGAGCTGATGCAAAGGCGGGAGCGTAATGGTGTAAGCCTGGGAGGGTTTCATTTATCAGTGTATGAAACTGTTACCGGCCTCCAAATGTTTCATTTAGAGCATGAATGAAGCTGTTATCGGGCAGCAGTGCATTCGCAACCGCTCTTGCATTAGCACGCGCTAGAGATGCGTGAAGACACAGTGATATGACTGGAAAGAAAACAGCATTGAGTCAGGATGACCGCGAGTATACCTCTACGTAGGATTTCACCTATACCAAGTCGGTTCTGAACCGCTTGCAGTTATTTATATTAGCTGTATTCATAATGCGTCGAGTCAGATCTGATTGTAGGACCAAAAGTACGAATCGATCCTCTTGACCCCACGAAGTTGCGAGAGTGTGCGTCTCACCCGCTTGAGCTGTGTCAGGGTTACGACTAGCCCCATCCTCCACTACACGGATGCCCGAAGTATAATTCTATTGTAAACTGCCCTGTAGTCACACGCGTGACGCGCGCAGACACCTGGCCTGGTCGTTGCGGAACTTCTCCTTTGTCTTCGTTACAAGGCCACATTTGAACTGAGCAGATAATTTGGTCGCATTTTGAAACCTGACTGCATTGAGGTCTAGGGATTGCAGTCGATTCGGAAGGTTATTACAGTTTCTCTCGAAAATCCTTGCCTCACACCGCATCGCCCGTCAGCTGAGCCACGCCGCACCATATAGAGGATCCATTGATCTCTATTCCCATTGTTTGATGACTCACGTTGTAACTTGTTTTGTCTTTATCGCCTGGCTGATCAGCAGCCAGAGAAGTTCAACATTTCGTTATCTTAGCTTTCATCTACCACAGCCGACCCCGCCTTCTTACAGTGTAAAAAGGGGAGGCTCTTCGCTGTAACCATATTTCCATGTTCATAATTTCTTCTTTCCCGCGTGCAATCATGCTATCGTGTAATCATGCAATCATGCAAAATTCTTCAATATCTTCTTCGTTTATTGTAGAGAAGTAGAGGAAAAATGAAGGTTTAATTGCCCAAGTTTGAGGTATAACACCGCGTGGCAGCAAACGAGTCGTTGCTGATTACACCACCTACATGCATAGATGATGCGGTGCGGGACAGCAGATGGGCGGTGAAGCTGATGCATTTAGAGTATCCCCAGTGACCGCCACATGGAAAAAGTGAGGGGATTCAGACGTGAGAGAGATGATAACTGATGTGGCGTGGCGATCGATAGGCATCGTTTCCACTATCGCTCCACAGTGCCACTGCATTTTGGGCACTTCTTCCAGAGTATGAGCGATGAGCTCCGTTTCGCAGCGATCCATGGTAATGTAAGTAGCAATTGATACGTATCATTTCCACGATCCTTATCTCTTATATCGCCGGTTCAATTTTGTTCATTTTGAACTGGCGAAGTCTGGGGACACTCTTACAGATTCGGGGTGGGTGACTTAGTTGTGCACCATCAAGCCTGTTTGATATTGCCTGAGACCACATCTCGCTGATACATTATACTTGGAGACGTGTGATCTCCTTTGCCACGCCGCAAGGAGATGTGTCGCGTACCGCCGAATCACCTTAAAGGCAAGGTCCTGTCAAAATCTTGCCCACCTGAATTTTTTGCTCTCTGAAGGTGCGGTTGCATGTATACTGTTGCTATGTTTTCCAGAAGCGGAACCTGGTTCAGATCCAGGAAATGGCCGCCAACGATTAAACCCGAATACAGGACTTCGCGAACAGTCAGCCAAATGGCCTTCTTTCACTTCCGTTTTTTTTAATGTGTTTCATGGATTTTTTTTTCCTTTTCTCTTCCTTTTAGGAGAGAGAGAAATTGTAACCGAGGCCCTCTCTTGTTAACTAAAATATATTGCGCAGCACAATAGTTCTTCTTTTTACTCGGTGCTGTTCGAACATTGTTAAGATGCAGTTCTGTCAGTTTTTTTGAGTTTCTACATTATTGGCTACCAGTGTTTATCACCACCTTTTGCGCGCTTGTTATCAATCAGTTGCATGAAGCGACCCTTTTATTTTTGAACTCGCTTAACAAGAAAATACTTGTTAGCTTGTTTTGTTCACTCATGTTAATGCGGTTACTTTGATGGTGACTTGTTTATTGGCGATTTATTTTGATTCTTTCTATGAAGCTGACATTGTGTAACTTTGAATTTTTCGGTTTTTGAAGGAGATTTATAGTAAATGTTAATTAGGAAATATTTATTGTTAATAAATATATTTTCACTCTCATATGCATTACATTTAGGGGTTAAGCCCGCGGGCTTTGTTAAGGGAACTCTTCCCCTTCAGAAATTGGGTATTGGGTATCGAGACCTACACTAATAGCTTTTCTGGAGTGAGAATAGCATTTTAGTTGGGACTCAGAACAGTATAATTTCTTATTCAATTTCTTATTTTGCTGCTGTTCCCTCAGTGGCAGGAGGGTAGACCCAATTTTCAACGGGAATCCAATTCGGCGATTGTCTGAGTCTTCCCCACCCCATCAAACGGACCACCGATCCATTGAATGTGAATTTTTTCCTACGACGCTACAATAGACAGCATCTAGGGCGAGCCGTGAAATGTCATTTGAAAACACGGGCGCCACAAACGCCATACAGAACGTAGCTATGCTATTATCACAATACAATATGGTCAGAGAAGTTTCAATATCATTATTTAAATTAACTTTAGCGGATCTATTCAGATTTTGATATGCTGACATTCCAGGCTGCGACGGCAATGTATAAAAACAGAGCAAGGGGCCCCTTTTCTTCGCCCTTTCCGACGTCGCTCGCGTCGATTGCGGAGAGCAGTCAATAACGACCAATACACAGTGCAACATCGAGATCTACTCAATAACTGTACCGGTATCAATCCATTTACACTCTTGTGCTTGCTTTCAACATACAGTATGCGAGCGAAGCGAGCATCAATAAAAGTCTGGAAGTCCGGCGTTAGCCGGATGGCCAGACTGGTCTACTCTATAATCAGCAGTTCGGTTCACGCTTCACGTTCTTCACGGCAAGAAAATCTTCTATTTCAATACCGCGTGGCAAGGTTCAGTGAGAACCTTCAAAGGCGAGCTTTAACCACACAGAAATTGGTCGATGGAAAGCGTTTGCTGTGGAATCTTTTCAGGGATTCTTCTATAGTTTTCGTTAAAGGCATCTCCGTGGGCTACGAATCCTATAGAAATTCGTAAGATGGAATTTTTATTATGAAATGTTTATTGACCTTGACAAACACTCAGTGACCTGTGGCTTGAAGAGCAGTAGTAGCAAAACGAAGATATCGACAGAAGACACACCTATAATCACCCTTACAGGCACCCAAATCGAAAACCTGGAATCCTTCGTGTACCTTGGACAAAAGATTTCGCTTCACCGAAATCACTACCAAGAGATTCTACGTCGAATCCAAGCTGGATGGAACTGCTTTCGTCGTTATGAAGAATTTCTTTCCTCCAATACGGTAGAGATGAAGTGGAAGCGCAAATTATTCAACCAGTGTGTCTTACCTGCAATGCTATACGGAGCCGAAACATGGGTGCTGACAAAAGCAGCAGAAAACAAACTTGCTTCGGCACAAAGACGAATTGAACGCCGCATGGCTGGACTTCTGGATAAGAAAACGAATGCCTGGTTGCACGGAGTCACTAAGATCAAAGACGTGTTAACTAGTGCAGTTGAAAGGAAATGGGCTTATGGTTGGGAGCTTGCCAGATCAACGAATGTGAAATGGTCTCAGGAACTCATGGAATGGCGTCCTCCAAAACGATCAGTTGGCCGACCGAGGACACGTTGGCGTGATGATTTCCAAACACTACTCGGAACATGTAACTGGCAATGCACAGCGAGAGTCATGACGAAAATGGAATGGATTGATCTATTGAGGTGCCGCATATTGTAAAATATTGATCGGCAAATAAATGTAAAATGTGAATGAATTTTGCCCGGACCTTGCCTTTAAGGGGTTTGCATAGCTTTACCCCCGCTGCCATTCCTTGCCGCGCGCCACTGGGCGACATCGCTGGGCGCCGCCGCGGCAAAAAAAGTATAAAAAGTAGCTCTTGTCGTCGGATCGTTGGCGCGGCGACGCCGCCCTATGCTCAACCATGGGTGACTGTCGCCGCGGCAAAAGTCTGCAAGTCCCTTTAGCTGGCATCGTCTCCAGACTTCGCTCCGAATTCCAAGTTGTAATGCACCCAAAATCAATGTTTTCAAACTTCTTTTTCCTGGTTTTTAGATCAGGTTGCTGTTCCCATCATCATAAACCACAACTTCCCGAATCGACTCCAACGCCGTTCTATCAGCTCAAAATCTTCGTATTTTTTTAGTGTTCTAAGAAACCTGATCAAGCACTGCTTTCTGCGGTTCGTTTTGTTCTTTGATTGCCACCGTTTTTCCATCGTCAGTGTGAATATATCTGCAACAGAGGGCTTCAGTTAGCGAAACGGCTTGATTTCAGAAAGTTCAAACTCTCATCAGGGCCAGAAATACGTATGTAAAGTATATCAAGTGCCCCTCCCCCCCCCCCCCCCTCCCAGCTCCATTTTCCCCGTCCTCTCCTCATTCCGGTCAGGTCTTCTGAAATGGAGTGCTTGCTGTGAAAAACTTTGACAAACTTACTGTGCTTTTGAAAAAGATTGAGAGTTTGATACATCCATTATGTCATTGAGGCTTACTACTTTGATTTTATCTGGCGGATCTGAAACAGTCTTCCTAACGACGCGCCAACAGACGACCTCTGCAGAGTTGACTCACACAGCTCTTTGACCTCTGGACTCATCGACTGTGTGCTCTGTGACGGTGCCGAAAACGCTGCTGGAGTGTCCGGCTTCTGCGCGACTGCATCCTTCCGTTCTTCTTTCGCTAACGGAGCCTTCGTCTTCTGACCTGCTTGAGCAGTCGCTGCCGCTTTACCACGCTTCGTCACGTCGTCACGCACCGCCTTCTTTTCTTCTTTTCCATCGCCTTTCTTCGGATCCTTCAGCAGAGGCATCACTTCTTCGTGTCCCTTTGTAGCCTCCTTCCGTACCATTTGCTATAAAAATGAACCACTCTCAATCGTCTGCTAGTGTTTACGAAATCATCTCCCACATCGTATCAAACCGCCTTTGGGCCTACAACTGCAGTTGAAGTTCGTCGTCGGAGTCGGACACGGTCGGATGACAAAAGATACGCATCGCTCCTCAAGCTATATTTATAGCGCATCCGAGTCCGTATCATTCGGATGGCGAATGATACGTATCGATCGTCGGATGTCAAAGATCAATACGTATATTTTGTTATCCGATCGGATCGGACTGCGATGCACTATAAATGTAGCTTTATCTGCATCCATCCAACGAGGATCGATACGTATCTTTTCTCATCCGACCGAATCGGACTGTGATGCATTATAGATATAGCTTTATACTACACAGCGACGCTGTCACTGCAACCGGGCACTATTCGGCTAGTTCTGCCCCAAAATTTCTAAGTAAAAATTTTTGCGCCAACTTCGCCTTAAGGAATTATTTGAGGTGCTGAACACGAATATCATTTCCGTTTTGCACCATGACTCCTTTTCTGTAGGGTTACGGTAGGTACACTGTAGATACAGCACCTCACCGAATCATCTCAAATTTTGCACAGGGGGGTTGTTTTGAGTGCTGATTACGAATACCATATATATCTATTTTATACCATAACCTCATTTTCATAGAGCTACGGTATGCATACGGTAGGAAATTGGACGAAAATGCCGATTTCGGGAAGAAAATGAAAATAAAAAAATGTGCAAAATAAAGTTGACACTCGTGATTAGCGCCTAGAATGATCCCTCTACGCAAAATCTGAGAGGATTCTGTGACATACCGTATCTACAGCATACTACCTACCGTAAAACTACAATGACGGAGTTACGGCACAAAATGGATACGATGTTCGTGTTCAGCACCTCAAATAACCCTCCTATGCGAAGTTTTGGCAAAAAAAATTTCCTCGAAATTTTGGGGCAGAGCTAGCTGAATAGTGCCGATACGAGAATTTGTAAGATTTTGTTCCCATCATTTTCATTCATTTTCTTCACAGCGACGGTGTCATGCCATGGGCCTTACGGCAATTTATACTGGACTAGACGGTATACCCGGCTTCGCTCGGGTGTTTTACTACCCCGGCAATTTCACATCAATGAGGACATTTGCTAGTGCCGACAAATTCATTGCGGATGCCCATAGTTTTGGTGGTAAACATATTAGCAGGCTCATGTAACCGTAAGCGAAAAGTTAGTACTGTTATTTGAATGTCAATTTCATGGAAAGCAGTTGCCATATTCGTATTTAGGGTTTAGTGTTTTCGATTGATCCAGTGAACACATTCTTACCCGTCCCTTTCCAAAAGCGGAGAAAGAGCAAAAGAAGTTACTTAGTCGATATATATCCGTGGAGAATAGTTGTGATATTCGTGTACAGCGCAATGGAAAATGCTAGTAGACGTGTGTTCACCGGCCCATGGACGAAAATGGCAAAAAATCACACCAATAATTCGAAATTCTGAGCAAAATGTTTATCATATTCGTGTTCAGCGCATTAAGAAACCCCAGTAGACCTGTCCCTATCGATTGTCGGGCAAAAATATCGAAAAAATCAATAAAATCGATAAATCGATATTTGGTGCAAACGGTTGTCATATTCGTGTTCAGCGCATTGACAAACCCCAGTAGACCTGTCCCTACCGACTCTCGAGCAAAAATATCGAAAAATCAATAAAATCGATAAATCGATATTTGGTGCAAAACGGTTGTCATATTCGTGTTCAGCGCATTGACAAACCCCAGTAGACCTGTCCCTACCGACTCTCGGGCGAAAATACCGAAAAATCAATAAAATCGATAAATCGATATTTGGCGCAAAACGGTTATCATATTCGTGTTCAGCGCATTAAGAAACCCCAGTAGACCTGTCCTCGTCGCCCCTGAGCAAAAGTAGCGAAAAATCAATAAAATCGATAAATCAATCGATAATGCCTGGCATGAAGTAGCCTAAAACCTCCGCCGGCCCATGTGGAATAAGCTTGCAAAGTTTGGTCCCGATCGGTTCACCCTCCGCGATTTCTATAAGGAACATACATACATACACACACACACACATACATACAGGAAGCTCCAAATGTTCGCAGTCAAGAGGGACGTGGCCACGACGCGGCTTTAGACAGAGACACAGGCGCTCGGCATGCTGCCACTGGTTGGCTGCAGAGTCAGAGAAGCCAGAGGCAGCATAGAGAGCGCCTGTGTCTGATCAAGGAGCCGCGCCGTGGCCACGCCCTCTTGACTGCGGACATTTGGAGCTTCCTGTACATACATACATACATACATACATACATACATACATACATACATACATACATACATACATACATACATACATACATACATACATACATACATACATACATACATACATACATACATACATACATACATACATACATACATACATACATACATACATACATACATACATACATACATACATACATACATACATACATACATACATACATACATACATACATACATACATACATACATACATACATACATACATACATACATACATACATACATACATACATACATACATACATACATACATACATACATACATACATACATACATACATACATACATACATACATACATACATACATACATACATACATACATACATACATACATACATACATACATACATACATACATACATACATACATACATACATACATACATACATACATACATACATACATACATACATACATACATACATACATACATACATACATACATACATACATACATACATACATACATACATACATACATACATACATACATACATACATACATACATACATACATACATACATACATACATACATACATACATACATACATACATACATACATACATACATACATACATACATACATACATACATACATACATACATACATACATACATACATACATACATACATACATACATACATACATACATACATACATACATACATACATACATACATACATACATACATACATACATACATACATACATACATACATACATACATACATACATACATACATACATACATACATACATACATACATACATACATACATACATACATACATACATACATACATACATACATACATACATACATACATACATACATACATACATACATACATACATACATACATACATACATACATACATATACATACATACATACATACATACATACATACATACATACATACATACATACATACATACATACATACATACATACATACATACATACATACATACATACAGACATACATACATACATACATACATACATACATACATACATACATACATACATACATAATCGGCAGAAATCCCGAAAATCCCGAGATATCCGGGTAAATCCTCAAAATTTCCAATTTTTTTGAAAATTCTCGCTCTTTTTCGC